>PVKN010042283.1:0-10417 GCA_004027915.1 Capromys pilorides
CTGTTTACCTTTTTTTCTGCTTCCTATTCATTCTTTCCTGCAACAGTTCTCTATTAATTCCCTTTAACTCCTCATTAGGACCCTGTTCCTCACTTTTGTTACCTCATCACATGCCACTGAATAATTTCTTAATTCTGTTTTCGCTTTCTGCTTCCCCCAAACCTCTACTAGTATAAGTCCTAAGCATTAGGAGTCCCTAGATGCTTAGTTAACTGTATGCTGTTACTGTTCAGTGCTGTTCTAATGTTGATAGAGGTTCATAAAGCAGACGTTTACTGGAGGTGAGTAGTAGATTAGTACTTGAATGGGCCTAGTGTTGCTACTTTAATTGTAGATCTCTTCTGTGGCTTAGGGTGGTATATCATTGCTCTTAGGGTTTGTCAATATTCAGGTTGTCTTTGGTGCTACAACTAATGCTGATGTTATTACTGTAGCCAAAGTAATGTAGCTGTTGTTATGAATTGTTTTTCGTGGAATGTCTGTTTTTAGATCACCTTGGGGTAATTCACAATATTGTGTCCTGTTTCTGGAAAACAGGGAACTGGGACAGACACACTGAAAACTCTCACCCCAAGTAAACAGAGGTGTTTGGATCCTGCAAGCAGAGGCAGAGCCTGTAGTTAGCCATGCCTAAAGGACATTGCCTAGAAGAAGCTCTTAACTAGAGGTCTCAGTGCTAGAAATAAAGCATTCCACTGCAGTAAACCCGCAAGCCCAAACATTACAATAAAATAAAAAAATATGAAGATAAAAACCGATAAAATGCCTCCACACAATCCCCCCACCCCCTTCCTGAAGCTGATCCATGGGCACCAAAGGGATAAAGGTAAGAACTGCACACTTGAATTACTCAGCATCATCATAGGAAATAATAAAACAGTTCATTATGTCACTTGACAATCTCCTCAAAGATCCAAGTAAACATTTTCAAACAGCAAACTGCAGAAAGCGTGAATGAAAACCTAGCAAAGCTAAACAGAGTGATGCAAAAGATGACTGACAAGCATAGAAAAAGATGAAAGTCCATAAATGACTGCAAATAGAAATTCAGTAGATTCAAAAATTCTATTGAAAATATGGGTAGCAGAAAGTGGCAGTGTTTCAAAGCTAGAAAGACAGACCAGCTGTCGGTGACTAATGAGTGGCACTTTAAAAGGAACATAAAAAACATAAAAAAATGAGTCCAACAGCTCCAAATGTAAGCCTATGATGTGATGCAAGCCTAATTTAAACTATTTAAAATTAGTGAAAAAATAGCATGAAGGGCATAATAAACTATTTATTGAAATGATAGCAAAAATCATTCCAAATAGCACAATTTAACCGATATGCAGTTACATAGAATCCCAGATAGCCATGATCAGACAAATCTTCTCCATACCATGTTGTAGTCAAAATTCTCAAAGTCATGCCCCAAAATCGAATCTTAAAAATAATTACAAAAGACCAACAATGGCTTGTATGTTATACATCAGGACTTGGGGGTTTATTACAGTAGAATATTTTGTTTCTACAATTGGGACCTCTAGTTAATAGATTAGGCAATATCTTCTAGGCATGGCTAACTATAGGCGTTGACTGTTTTATAGTCTGACTATAAAGGGAAACATCAGAATTATAGCAAATTTCACAACTTAAGCATTAAAGATTAGGAGATCTTGGAGTAAAGTGTCTCAAACCCTAAAATGAAACATTTTCCAATGCAGACTGATATCGTGTGAAAAACTTTTCCAAAATTACTTGATAACTAAAATGTTCGTATGATGTAGAGCACCTATAAAAACATTCATGACCCCTACCCCTGCTCTCTTAACAAATTCTCAGTGATGCCCTAGAGATAGACAGTGAAGCTAACAATGATAAAAGGGCTGATAGAATGAATACACCAGGTAGGGTGAGCAGTTAAATATAAGGGCAAGGTGGGCAATTAGCAACAGGAAAATGAAGCAAGGCCCCTCTCAATGTAGCTGACCTCAATTCCCCAATCAAAAGACATAGACTGGTGGAAGGGATCAAGTATACTGTATAGAAGAAACACATCTAGTGCCATGCTGGCCCTGCCCTCGGGGTGTGCTGAGACAGCAATTGAGACTGGACACATGTCTGTAATCCCAGCCATTGGGAGGCTGAAAACAGGAGAATCACTATGAGTCTGATCTACATAGTGAAACCCTGTAGACCCTGTACTAAGCACATAAAAACAAAAAGAAACGCATTTAGCCCCAAGAGTAGCTCACACTAAAAATCAAACAGTGGAAAATAATATTCCCTGTGGTGGGAACCTGAAAAAAAAAAAAGATGGTGTAGTTTTTTGTATTTATACAAAGTGCGCATGATACCAAAACTGACCAAAAGTGTAGGGGTTCAATCATAGAGGGGGAACAGGGTAGAGGAAAGATGGAACAAAGAAAGAAACCCAGGTTTGGTAGTACTGAGCTGCTTGCCCTGTAGCTGTTTATTGGTGCCAAGGTTATATGCAGAAAATTTTGAACATGTGTCCAGTATTTGTCCTAGTTAACTCTGAGCTTTCTATGTTTCCCCAGGAACAGAATATCCTACCAAGGCCAAGCTGATAAATGGGAGACCCACATTCTAGAGCCTTGGGAGTGCAGTTGAGCCCATTGCTCAACAGGGCATGTCGCCACATCTACTTCCTTAAGATTGTTCATTCTGGGGTCCAATATCCAATGTTTACCCATTTTTTATTATTTAATTGTTGCTTGTGAAAGGCAACCCAGAGCTTATGAAGTTGACCTTGATCCTATCCAATGATTTTTGGCAAAATATAGGGCAAAAGAAAAAAGAAAGCAATTGAAATTATCAAAGACCAGAGTTAAGACTGTAAGCCACACAGGGAAAACATTTTGAACCTTTCTGAAAATATTTAATGCCAAAACGGAAGCATCAGCAGTGGGATCATGTGCAGAATTTTCATACCACAGTTCTTTTAGGGTGACAGTCTAGCAGGGGCTGCTCAATAGTAAAACAGCAGTGCCTGGGTACAGCCAGGGTATATATTTAGTAAAGGTACATCGCAAGCCCTTTACATTAAAAAACAAGGAGTTCAGTCTGCCAAAGTGAAGAAGAGCAGCAGCATCTTTATCATGTGTCAGCATGAAGCGGGGTCTGTTTCTCAGGTTGTTTCTCACCAACATTTGGCAGCATCTCTCTGGACAGATCTTGAGACAAGTCATGGGGTATTCAGATGTTCTGGGCCATCCATGTGCACTGGGTCCATGATGAGGCTTGATCGTTCTAGTGTCCACAGGGGGATGTGATAGCTTGAGGGGAAACCCAAGAATATCTCCTCCCTCTGGTTAGTGGGATCAGAGCCTCATCAATATCTCATGAGGGCATCCTTCTACTGGACAAAAACATGGGGATCCTTGGTGTGAGCCCAATGTCTCTATGCCGGCACAGAACTCTGACAATCAAAACTGAAAAAATCATAAAGGAAGCACATGTTGTAATATAGCATGAGGAATGGAATAAATTATCTCCCCCTCCTTTAATATAGAAATTTGTAATTTTAGTGTAGAATGAGTGTGCTCAATTTGCCTGTCCTGTGGGATTATATGGAATTGCTATGGGATATTTGGAATTGGGAACAAAACTTGCAGAAAGCTTAGCTGGTGTCTATGGGGCCATTGCCAGTCTTTAGGCACTTTGGCATGCCCAAATGGGAAAGCCTAAGAACATGTGTTGGATGTCATCCTTGGTAACCTCTCTGGTATGAGTGCACAAAACCAAAAATTTGGAAAAGGAATCTATAGTAACATGTACAAATGATAGGTGCCCAAACTGAGGTATGTGAGTAACATCCATTTACCATAAATGGTTGTGAAAAAGATCCCCGAGGTTAACCCCCAAGGAAAGAGCTGGAACATGATCATTAGGGCTTGTGGTACAATTTCTTACCACTGCTTGCGAGGCTTCATGTGTAATTTTGAATTGATAGTTGAGTGCTCGTGCAGATTGATAATCTATAGCATGTGAATTTATAGCTTTTGGATGGAAGATAAAACAGGCGAGTCCAGCTGAGAGAAAGAATCAGCCAGGAGGTTTCCTGCAGACAAAGGCCGGGAAGGGAGGTGTGGGAGTGAATATGCCCAATGAAAAAGGGGTGAGGATGTCTATGTACCTGGTCTTGCAGTTGTGATAAGAGAGCACCCACAGGAAAATCGGTGGACCATAATGCCACAGTCTCTAGGGATGGGGATAACTGAGCTATATATTGAGAATCAATGTATATATTAATAGATGGATCAGAAAGGATAGTAAAAGTGAAAAGGAAAGCAAGTAGCTCTCCTTGTGCTGAGGGAATTTGAGGTACAGGTTTTTGAAAAAAATGTTGATTCATTACTACCACAGTGCGTTGCTTTTGACCGGCATCCATGAAGACTACTGGAGTGTCTAGAATTGGAAAGGATCTGTTATTTTGGGGAAAAATTATTGGGTACCATAAGAAAAGATTTAATCATCTGTGGGAGGGATAGTGAAAGAGCACTTACCCAAGGCAAGTGACTGAAGCCCTCCCCCAATCATGCGGCACTATGCAAGATATGGTGACTTCATTTAGGAACCCCATGGTATATGGCGTAGTGGGGCCATACAATGTGCAAGCCTCTTTCAGCTCTTTGATTAGCTTAATAATCAATGTTTGGTAAAGAGATTGTCGCTGTGCATTGGCAATGACTTGGGAATGTTATGGACAGTGAATAATCTCTCCTATTATGTGCTTCCTTGATGGCTAATGCAAAAGCTGAGCATTGTAGAGGAGGAAGAAAAATAGGACTGGAGGTGCAAGCACCTGAAAAACCCCTCTCATTCCAAAGGGAGACAGGCCCATAAGGAATCAGGCTGAGCTAACAGAAGGACTGTCCCCTGAAGAGAGGGATCTGAGCCCCAGCTGGGAACTGTCCCCAAGAGCAAGTGATAGGGAGGGAGGGGCAGAATGTCTCCTTCGCCTAGATGGTTTAAAATTACCCAAAAGCTCCTTTCCCACTTTTTACCTTTGGGTCTTTTGCCTCAGAGCAGTCTTAGGGCCACATAACTGCTACCTCAATTGCAGAAGTTGGTGGAAATCAAGAAAAGGAGAGAGATCCAAGACAGGGTCAGGCTTGGAGGAAAGCTGACTGTCCGGCCAGAATGCCGGGAATGGCCCATCATGCTCTCCGTACTTAGCAGCCTCTTCCTCTTTGCTGAGCCTCCCGAGGAAGCTCGCCCTCCAATTCAGAGCTGGTATTTGAATCAGTGAAAGAATCCCCAAGTAGAGAGTCTTTTTCTTCCAGGGGGGCAGGGTGTTGAAGGGGTAGAATTCTGAAAAGGGGATACACTAGCATCACAAGTGCCATTTAAGCACCTTTCTATGACCTTAGCCATTGGTGCCAATTGAAGGGCACCATGGATGACTGACCACAAAGTGAAAGTATCCATAGGCACCCATTTGGGTCCATGAGTGCCATAGTACTCCTTAAGAACCTTTCCAATTTTATCCCAGACTACTTCATCAAGTGTGCTCTCCTTTGGAAACCATGGGCAGCACTCCATAAGAAAAGACAGCAAGAAATTTGCAAGGAGGTCATGGTGACTCCCTGGGACTTAAGAGCAATCCTGATAACCTTGGCGAAGGGCTCCTGCTTCTGAGACTGCTAATACCCCACTTTACTCCCCATGAAAGTTTCCTCTAACCCTCACTCACTCACTTATTGTTGAGGCTTTTCTGTTGCTGGGGTTCTGTTCTCTCCGTTATGAATGCCTCAAGTCCCTGTTTGGGAGCCAACTGCAGGGGTTCAAACCTCTCAGAGGGGAACAGGGTACAGGGAAGATGGAATGAAAAAGAAATAAATCTGGGGTTTGGAGGACTGAGCTGTTTGCTCTGTGGTTATGTTTATTGGTTCCAATGCTTTATACAGAAAGTTTTGAACACGTGCCCAACATTTGCCTTAGCTAACTCTGAGCCTTCTGTGTTTCCCTGGAAATGGAATATCTATTCTACCAAGGCCAAGCTGATAAATAGGGGACCACATGTTCCAGAGCCCTGGGAAGGCAGTTGAGCCCATTGCTCAGACTGCAGGTCAAGGAAGCTGTGCACATTGCCGCATCTACTTCCTTATGATTATTTGTTCCAGGACCCTGTCTCCAACAGAAAAGGACCAAACAAGGTCACTACATATTGGTTAAGGGAATGATCCAATGCGAAGAGATAATGATTATTAGCATGTATGCACCAAACGGTGGAATGCACAACTTCATAAAACAAGTATTACTGAATATTAAAGACCCGATTAGAATAAAATAGAGTGGGGGCCCCAATATCCAGCTTGTGCGGGGAAGATAGCTCAGTAGAATAAGTGCATGCCTGGCAATCCTGAGTTTAATTCCAAGTACTGGAAAAAAAAAGCTCTCACAGATAGAAAAAATGTCAACAAATGAATATGAGAGGTGAACAAAACCTTCTTAGACATAGACTTAATAAATGCCTAACAGTGTTCCGACTGACAACACTCAAATTCATATTCTTACCAGCACATGGAACTTTATCTAAAGTAGACTACGCAGTAGCCCATAAAGTAAGCTTAAGCAAACATAAAGTGAAAATTTAAAAATTTAAACCTCATACAATAAAACATTCACAAAATATGAGCAAGTGAAATGAGCAGACTCTTTACAGAAGAAATACAAATGGATAATAAATACATAAAGAGATTCTTAACATCACTGAGCATTAGGGAAATACAAATTTAAACATCACTGAAATTTCTGCTTATCTCAAATAGAATAATAGCCAACAAATAAAATCATAACATGGTGGTGAGGCTGTGAACTAGTACAAATTCTATGAAGAGCAATATGAAAATTCCTCAAAAAACTACAATTGGAAATTCCACGTGATCCAGCTTTACCCTTTCAGGTATCTTGCAAAGAAAGTTAAACCCATCATATTAGTGATACATGGGTATTTATGTTTATAGCAGCACAATCATGCCAGTTAAAGCTTAGCAGCAGCCTACACGTCCACTAACAAATGAATAGAGAGAGAAAATGTATTTGCACACGGTGGAGTACTACTGTGTCACAGATAGACAAATTTGTATCATAGGAAAATGGATACATCTTGCCATAATACCAAGTGAAGTAAACCAGACACACAAACTTAAATATTGCATGGTTTCTGTGAGAAACCCGAATTATAAATAAAAAGAAAAAAACCACATAATAAGAAGCAGAAAGATAGATCTTGCTTAAATGAGGGAGTCAAGATAAGAAGGGAGCGGGGAGACAAAGAAAAGGGATGAGGAGAGCTTTCTTTGTGAGGATCTGGCTGTAGCTCCCACTGGGGAAACCGAACCCACTCCTGAGTAAGGCACCCAATCGCACCCTGCATCCTGAAATCCCAGTCTGCTGTAATAGATGCAAGAGATGCAGACACCTTTACTGTATCTGTGCTGATTCAGCATTCAGCACAAAAAGCAAAGAAGATTCTATATTACATCAACATCTGTTCTTAAAATGTCAACTCATGCCTATGGGTAGAATGTGCCAGGTGCTATATTAGGTTCTTGAAAGCAAGGAAGCCACAGAGGTGTTTAATACAAAGAAGGTGAAAAGGATTGAACTGCTTTCACCGCTTTGAAGCTCTGGGATGGACCACAGCCTCCTCTGAGTAGCTCTTTGGGACTGGAGGGGGCAGTGGATGGACAGAGATGGATTCGTCCAGAAAACACCATTCATAGCCAACACTAATGAGGACCATGGTGGGAGCTAATATGCATTGAGTGCCATTTTCTCTGAAGTCCAGGCAGAGAACTCTGCATGTTCTTGCTCAAAAGCTTTGCACATGTGTTTTCTGGCATATAGTCACAATACCTAACAAGGTTCATACTAATGTTAGTCTTACAAACCTTAGGCAAAAACAGTGGTTCACAGAAAGTAAGTAACATGGATTTGGGTTGTAGTTTAAGGCATTTGCAATAGCTCGAGAAATTTCAAAGAGTGATCTCCTAAAATTTTAATGGGAGTAACATTAAGGATTTTAATGCACTTCTCAAGAAAAAAATATGTATATGTACTCAATACACTGACCATTAGGAAGGTGAAAATTCAAATTACAATAAGATACCATCTCACAACAGTTAGAATGACACAAAAAATGAAAAAAAATGCTGGTGAAGATATACAGAGAAAACAACTCTTAGATATTGTTGGGAATATAAATTGACTGTGGTCTTATGGAAAACAGTATGGAAGATTCCCAGGAAAGGAAAAACAAAGCTGCCGTATAATTTGGCTATCCACTCCTAGGTGTACTCCCCCCAGCCCCCCAAAAACTGGAGTCATTAGACTGAAGAAATGTCCTGCGTGCCTATGTTTACTGTAGCACTAATCAAACTAATTGTGTTATAGAATGAGCACATCAATAAATCACTAAAGAAAGACAACACAGTACTCACACAAGTGGAGCATCACTCAGATGTCAGAAAATGGAACCCTGTCATTTGCAGCAACATGAATGGAACTGGAGGATGTCATGTTCAGTGAATAAACCAGACACAGAGTAAGAAGTATCACATATACTCTCTCATAGGTGAAACAGAAAGGAAAGGAGAGAGGAAAGGACAGCAAGGGAAAGGAAAGGAGGGGAGGAGAGGGGAGAAGGGAGGGCAGATGAGGGAAGTTTCTTGAGGAATATCCACATTGCATTTCTTAGTATTTGTACTAATTCATGTTCCCACCAACAGTTGAGGAGAGTTCCTTTTCCCCCACAGCCTCACCAGCATATGCTATTTTTCAATTTTTTGGTGGTTGTTATTCTACCTGAGGCAAGCTGAAATTTCACTGGTGTTTTAACTTGCATTTCCCTAACGCCCAGTAATGTTGAGAATTTCTTTATGTATTTGTCATCCACTTGTATTTCTTCTGTAAAGTCTACGTCAATTGCTCATATTTTGTGGATGTTTTACTGTGTGAGGTTTACTTTTTTTTAACTTTTTATGTATTTTTATATTGGTCCTCTGTCTTGGAAATAGCTTGGAAGTTTTTCCTCATATGTGTAGGCTGTCTGTCCACCCTACTGGTTCTTTTGCTGTGCAGAAACTGTAATTTGACACTATTCCATTTGTTGATTCTCAGTGCCATTTCCTGCGCAACTGGGCTTCTGTTCAACAGTTCTTGCTTACACCTATGACTTCAAGAATTTACCTATTCCGTTTTTCACAGGTTTAGTGTTCCTGTTTTAACATTTAGCTCTTTTATCTATTTCAATTTTAGTTTCATACATAATAAGAGTTAAAAGTCTAGGTTCAAACTCTTTCAGTGGCTACCAAGTTTTCCCACACCATTGATTAAAGAGGTTATCTGTTTTCCAGTGTGTGTTTTTTGGCCCCTTTGTCGAACATCAAATAGCTGAAAGTACTTGAGTTTGTTTCTGTATCATCTACCCTGTTGCATTGATCTTCACATCTCCTGCCCCTATACCATGCTTTTTTCACTACTGTAGCTTTGTAGCATAATTTGTTCTCTGAGAGTGTGATTCCTCCCATTTTGTTCTTACTACCAAGGATTGCTTTTTGTATTCTGGAACTGTTCTGCTGTTCTGGTCTAATAGGAATTTTTAGGATTACTTTTCTTGAATCCTGTGATGAGTGCTTGAGGTTGCATCACATCTGCATGTCAATTTTGGAAATATTCCCATTTTTAGTTTGTTAGTTCAGCCTACTCAGGAATAGGGGGTACATTTCCATTTTCTGATTTCCTCTTTAAAAAAATAACATAGCAGGTTTAATCTTAGAGGTCTTTCACTTCCTTAATAAGGCTAATCATGCCTTAAAAGTTTTAGTACTCTTATGAATGACATTTTTGTCCTGATTTTTATCACAGTGGATTCATTATTAGTGTACATGAATGGCATTGATTTTGTATCTTGTTACATTAGTGAATTTGGATATTAATTCTAGGAATATTTTAGAGATTTTGGGAGACTCTTATGTAGAGGATCATGTCATTCACAAATAATAATTTGATTTCTTTCTTTCCTACTGATGCCCCTTTTATTTGTTTCCCTTGTCTAATTGCCACTACTAATGTTTTCAATACAATGCCAAATAGGATTGGAGATGATGTAGCAGACATTCGGATCTTGCTCCTGATATTGAAGGGAAAGATTTCCATTTCTCCCCTTTTAACAAAAGGTTGGCAGTTGGTTGGTTACATGGAGGTAAGGTTCTTCTATTCTTCTGTCTTCAGCTTCAGGTGAAACTGGCTTAAGTGGCCTTAAGGGTGGGTCTGGTAAGGCATGTGGAGCTGGGGATCAAACCATGGTCCCTTGTGCCTGACTGGGTTTGCCCTAGCAGGGGCTTAAACAACTGAGCTAACCCACAAACCCCCCATGCAGCTTCTGTTTTATTGTGAAAGTTTG
>PVKN010042284.1:0-10417 GCA_004027915.1 Capromys pilorides
CCTAAATAACTTTTTTTACTCTCTTTTCAGGAACATTGTTCAGTCATTCCTTGGATGACACTAATAATTAAGAATTAAAAGCTGCAGTATATATTGAATAATGGCTTCACCCTGTAAATCATGATCACTGTCACTTGGTAACATGGTGTTTTAATTTCGTAAAATTCAATGACAGCTCATGAATTTTGCAGAATCCCAAGAAAATGACATAATTTTATGTTGAACACCAAAGGGATGCTGTTAATTTTAACGTGAACTGAGAAGCCACATGACATTCTCAAATTTAATGGTAAAGCGAATTCAGTTAACACTGCAGAAACATAAGGAGTCTTGAATAATCAGTCTCTTTACTAGCCAAGGGCAGATTAAGAATCAGGACAATTAAATACAACACCTCAGTTGTACTTTGTAAACTTTTTACACCAAATCCAGCTGACAGAAGGAACTGCTCTAGGGATATGTACAGAAGGATAGAAAAGTACCTGATAATAAAGAATAAGCACTATAGTAGAAAAATTGAGACAACTACCTACAGGACTATTAATCTCTAATCAAGTATTCACTTCTGTTTGGTCTTCACTCTTAACCTAATACAATAAAGCTATAACTATGCCCAGATATGGGGGATTTCTTTCAAGTTGTTGGTTATCTTTGGCAGTTTGAGCTGCTGTAACATACTATAAAGTAAAAAGCTGAAAGACCAGCACTTATTTCCCACAGTGTTAGAGGCTAAAATATCCAAGATCAGAGTGCCAAGTGGGAAGGCCCAGCTGAGCATTTCCTCCTGATATACATATATTTGTTCTCCTACTGAATTACATGATAGGGAGAAGAAGCTCTGTCACTTCTTTCTTATCTTAATAAGAGCACTAACCCCATTGCAAAGCCTCCTGTCATGACCTCACCAATATCTATTCATTTCCCAAAGAAACGTAACTCCTGACACCATCACAATGATATTTTAGCCTCAGTGTGTGCATTTAGAGAGACACAAATATTTGGCCCTAGACACCGGACACCAATTCTTAACACTTCTCAGAATTACCTGGGGAAATATAGAAAAAGTGCAGATCACCAATCCTGCAACATCTTTGACTTTGATTCATTCTATTGAGGGATGGCTAGGAAATTCTGTCAAAAGGAGTCAGGGAGATTTTGGAGAAAGGCACCCATGATCATTATGGGAGAAATTTAGTTTTAGGCTTAAATTAACATTGAGAAAAAAAGATTTCCCACAAATCCCTGTGTTATGTCTAGAGTAGGGAGTGGAGTGTGCCTAGAGATCATACTGTTCTACAGATAATAAGGATGAGAATCCAAAAATGCAAAGGTATATTTACATCAATGCAAGACAAATAGCACTTGATCTAAATTATGTACATGGCTACACAGTCCAAATCCTGAACCACTCCCATTTTTATGAGCCTTGGGACATAGTCTTTAAGTAGAACGAAACTGGAAAGTATCCCCAGCTCCAAATATGTACATAAATCTTATGTGTCAACTTACATGATGACAAGAAATTAGGGTCTGGGATATACCTCAGTGGCAGAGGAAACTTCAATTTGAAGGGGAAAGAGACAGAGACAGAGACAGAGACAGAGAGAGAGAGAGAGAGAGAGAGAGAGAGAGAGAGAGAGAGAAAGAGAGAGAGAGAGAGAAAGGAAGGGGGGTAGTAAAGTGTCCTTTTGGCTGTGTATGTCAGTGGTCCAAGAACAGATGAGCCTTGGGACTATACCTAGGCTCTGGTCCTTTTTTTTCAGGCTTTTGCCCTGCTCTGCTTCCTGGATACCCTGAGTTGAACACTTTTCCTCTCTCATGAATTTTGGCAATGATGTTTCTACCTTTCAGCCAGACAACCACAGATGGAAGTCTCTGAAATCCTGGATGATAACCTTATCACTTTTAATTTGTGCATGTCAAGTACTCTGTCCCAGCCATTTTTAAAACTGAATTAAGAGGGCCAGTAAACGTTAGCAGACTGTTCCTCTGGAGAATATTCCCATTGGGAGAGGTCTGGTTAAGGCGTGGAGAGCTTACCCTGAGCAAAGGTCACGTTGTTTATTATGTGATACCACAAAGTCTCTAGAAGACAACACAAACTCTATGAGTATTCTATTTTATTGCACATAATATTTATGAGTTTATTGGTTAATTTTGTCTTTCATGCTACAGAAGAAAGGAAAGCTATCATTCTAAATGGTTCACAACAAAAATAATGAACCAACCAGGCCACACACAGGAAGGACCTCTCAGTGGCATGAGCCTCCCACCACACCAGCCACCAAAAATCTGCCCCTGCCCACCCACACTGACAAACCGGACCCGCACCCAGATAGGACTTCACTGCAGCAACTGGAACTCTGCCCCAGCAAACACACACTGACTGACTGAGCCTGTGCACAGCTGGAGCAAGAAGAAGCTGAGTACAGCAGCCAGATCCAGCTAGGCACAGCTGGATGAGATAAAGATTGGTGGATCTGAACCCAAAGTGCAATAGGCGCTAAAGGCATAGCTTCACTAAAGTGCAGGGGTCATACAAAACAACAAAGAAGAGGAGCAAGTTGCAATCTCAGATCTCAAAACACACCCAGAACAAATACAGGAAAGACTACCACGGAGGAAAATGGGAATCATACAGCTGAAATCTGAATTGGTAGCATCTGAGGTAGAAAGACAAGTGCAGAAATATATAGAGGAGCTCAGATCAGAGATAACATCTCAAGTAAAAAAAAAAATGCATGAATTAATAGAATCTGAAGTGGAAAAATAACTGCAGAAAAGGACAGAGGAAATCAGACCAGAAATAACCTCTGAAGTAAAAAAAGACATCTCTAAGTTAATAGCATATAAAGTAGGAGAACAACTGTAGAAACGTACAGAGGGAATCAGAACAGAAAAAATCTCTGAAGTACATAGAGAAAGGATAACTATAGTGAAAGGCTTAAATGCTACCAAAGAAGACATTGAAAAAAAGTTAGAGGAGAATAAAATAAATGATGGATTCCTTTGAATGAGCAATATAGGAAAGAAATAGATCACATGAAACAATTTCAAAGAGATATACAAGAAAATAAAATCTCAATCACAAGCTGGCAACACCATGTGGACGAAAGTGGAGATAGAATTTCAGATCTTGAAGACACAGTCGCAGCTAGTGAAAAGGTAAGAAAGGATCTTGTAAACACAACTAGGATGCAGGAAAAAATAATTCAAAATCTGCTAGATGATACAAAAATGAACAACATGATATTAATAGGAATCAACAAGAAAGAAAGAGTCAATACAAAGGATATTAAAAAAAAAAAAAAAACATGGGCAGAAGTAATAGCACAAAACTTCCCAAATATGAGAAAACAATCTGAAATTCAGTAACTGAAGCATACAGAACTCCAAATAACATCAACCCAACTAAAAACACACCCAGACATATAATAGTCAACATCCCAGAAATCTAGCAGAAGAATAATACACTAAAGAATAATACACTAAAAGACACTAGAGAAAAGAAACAGATTACATTTAAAGGAAAACCCATCAGAATAATGGGTGAGTGTTGAGCAGTGTACTGGTCAGGATTTTACTTAGAGGAACAGAACAGATATAATATAAGGAATGGATATTAACACAAATACACAATCCATAAGGAATTATAAGATTGGCTTACAATAGTCAGCCACAGACTCAGATAAGGAAGTATGCAGAGGGCCTCTACAGACCTTGGACTGAAGATTTCCGTCCCAAAGACTGAAACTCACTGCACTGCTCCATGTAAGTTTCTATCCATCAGCTGATGGGTCTGCAATGGAAGACTGAAGTGTCTGTGATGGACACTGAAGAGTCTGTGATGGAAGGCAAAAGATTCAAGCTGGAGGCTGAAGAGTCTGTGCTACAAGCCAGACAATGAAGTCCAGGTTGAATGCAAAGATTGAAGCTCCTCTGATGAAGTGAAGTCTTGACTCCTTCTTCAGCCTCTTTTACAAAGTCTCTTTGTGCTGAGTAACTCTAAGGTGGGCCCATTGTGCCCCAGGATTGAACCAATCATACCCCAGGATGGGCCCTTGATCCCCCTCCTGGGAAGAGCCAATCATATCCTAAGCGGGCCTTGGTCATGCTACAGGGAGGAACCGATTGTACCCTAAGGCAGGATCCCCACCAACAGGGAACCCAGTCACTGAGTCATCCAGCCAAGTTGACACAATGTATCAACCACTACAAACAGAGTGCTTCAACTTCTTGATGAAGACAAATTCCAGCCCACACTGCTATACCCTGCAAAACTCTCTTTGAAGTATGAGGGAGAAGTGAAATACTTCCACAAGGAGCACCTAAAGAACTTCATGATGTCAAAGCCAACCCTACACACACTAATAAAAAATATTTTACAGAGGCACCAAAACAACTCAAACTCCACAAATGAGAACAGAAAGAAGCTACCAAATAGGGCAAACAGTGAAATAAGGAGAAAAAGGGGTCAACAATAGCAGGTAAGACATGTCAATCATAAGTCAACACATTTCAACGATAACCATCAATGTAAATGGACTCAATTTTCCAACTAAAAAAATATAGAATATCAGAGTGGATAAGGAAGCAAAATCCAACAATATGATGTATACAAGAAACACACTTAACTCATAAAGAAACTCATAGGCTAAATGTTAAAGGATGGAAAAAAATACTGCATTGTCCAGAACATCAAAAAATTCAGGGCCAGCACTCCTGTTTGCAGACAGTCTAAACAATGAACCAAGATTGATCAAATGAAATAAAGTTAGGGGAAAAATTCAAGATGAAGCGGTAACACTCATAAATATATATACACGACAACACAGGAGCACCAAATTATGTAAGAAAAATAATAATGGACATGAAAAATCTACTATCCAATACCAAAATCTTAACAGGAGATCATAACAAACCTTTATCCCAGAAAGATAGGTCAAGCAGACAAAAAATTAGTAAAGAAGCCATAAAACGGAACCAGAACATGGAACAACTGGACTTAGTGCATATATGAGGAGTGCTCCAACCAACCAATTATGAATACAATTTTTTTCAGCTAAGCATGGCATATTTTCCAAAACAGACCATATACTAGTGTATAGGTCATGCTTAAGTATATGCAAGAAAACAGAAATCATGCCATGCATATTATCTGACCACAGTACAATGAAACTAGAAATAAATGACAAAAGAAAGAACAAGAACCCCAGAAATACCTGGAAATTAAACAACACCTTTCTCAGCAATCAGAGGGTTACAGATAAAATTAAACAACAAAGTAAACAATATCTACAATTTAATAAAATTCAAACACAACCTACCGGAATTTATGGGATACAATGACAGCAGTTCTCAGAGGGAAATTTATAACTCTGAACTCACACATTAAAAAAACAGAATGGGAACAAATAAATACTCTCATAGAACACATAAACAGACTAGGAAATGAAGAGCAAACAAAACTAAAAGTCCGAAGACAGGAGGAAATTATAAAGATTAGAGTACAAATTAATTCAATCAAGACAAAGTAAACAATACAAAGAATTAATGAATCAAAAAGCTGGTTCTTTGAAATATTAAATAAAATTGATAAGCCCCTAGCTAACCTCACCAAAAAGAAGAAAGAAAGGACTCAAATTCAAGCAATAAAAAATGAAATGGGTGAAATTACTACAGACCAAGCAGAGATTCAGAGGGTCATTCATAGCTACATTGAGAATCTTTACTCTCACAAAATTGAAGACACAAATGAAATGGACAGGTCCCTAGAAAGGTACAAATTACCAAAATGGAATGAAGAAGATATAACAGCTCTTAATAACACAATAACAGTCAATGAAATACAAAATGTAATGAAAAGCCTGCGAGAAAAGAAAAGTCCAGGTCCTGATGAATTCACCACTGATTTCTACAAGGAATTTACAGAAGACATAATCCCAATACTCCTTAAACTCTTCAATGAAATGGGAAAGGACACAGTCCTCCCCAAATCATTCCTAGACACAAGTATTACACTGATACAAAAAAACAGAGAGAGATGCAACTAAAAAAGAGAACTACATGCCAATTTCTCTAATGAACATAGATGCAAAAATCCTCAATAAAATCATCATCACTAGAATGCAGGAAATCATCAAGAAGATTATACACATGTACAGGTAGGATTCATCCCAGGGGTGCAAGGATGGTTTAATATACATAAATCTATAAATGTAATACAACATATCAATAGAGCCAAGCCAAAAATCACATGATCATCTCAATTGATACAGAAAAGGATTTTAACAAAGTCCAACACTCATTCATGTTTAGAGCCCTACAGAAAATTGGAATAGAGGGTCTCTATCTCAATCTGATAAAAGCCATCTATCACAATCCAACAGCTAATATAAATCTAAATGGGAAAAAAAATGAAGTCTTTTACTCTCAGAATCTGGTACAAGGCAAGGATGTCCTCTATCACCATTCCTATTCAATATAGTTCTGGAATAATTAGCTACACCCATTAGACAAAGAAAGAAATAAAAGGAATAACAATAGGTAGAGAAGAAGTTAAATTATCATTATTTGCAGAAGACATGATAATCTATTTGCAAGACTCAAAATGCTCCACCAAGAAGTTACTAGAATTAATATACAAATTCAGTAGTGTAGCAGGATACAAAGTCAACACACAAAAGTCAATAGCATTCCTCTACATAGATAACACACTGAGAGAAATTAGAGAAACAATACCTTTAACAATCACACTGAAGAAAATGAAATACTTGGGAATAAACCTAACTAAAGAAGAAAAAAGACCTGAAAAAAGAGGTCCTAGAGAATTTCACAAAATGGAAAGCTATTCCGTCTTCCTGGATAGGAAGAACCAACATTGCGAAGATGGCCATACTCCTTAAATTGTTATACAGATTTAATGCAATTCCTAACAACATACCATCAACATACCTCACAGACCTGGAGAAATCACTGCTAAAATTTATTTGGAACCAAAATAGACCTAGAATTGCAAAGATAATCGTAGGCACCAAAGACAAGGCAAGAGGCATTACAATTCCTGACCTAACGTTATACTTCAAAGCTACAGTGATAAAATCAGCATGGTATTGTCAAAATAAATAAACAAACAAACAAATAAATAACCTGACAATCAGTGGAATACATTAGAAGATACAGAAGCAAAAACAAACACAATCAGCCACTTTATCTTTGACAAAGGTGCCAAACATGTTTACAGGAAGGAAGCCTGTTTAACAAATGTTGCTGGAAAAACTGGCTCTCCACATGCCAAAAATAAAAACTTGACCCAGATCTATCACCATGTACTGAACTAAAGTAAAAATGGATTAAAAATCTAAATATTAAAAGAGAAACATTAAATCTCCTGGAAGAAAAAGTGGGAGAAAATGTTGAAGACACAGAATCTTGAAGACATAGTTCATGGACAAAAATCAAAATGCACATTTAACACTTGAAAGAATCAACAACTAGGACTTCCTGTGGCTAAGACATTTTTGCACCTCAAACAAGATTACCAACAGAGTGAAATGACAACCCACAAATTTCAAAAAGATTTTAATTAATAAGTTTTCAGACAAAGGTCTTCCATCTAAAATTTATAAAGAACTAAAAACATTAGTGTCCCAAAATTCAAAGACCCACTCCAGAAATGGGCATTTGAGATGAACACACACTTCTTAAAGACCCTACTAGGAATTTTCCCAGAAGAACTGAAAACATCATATCATAGTGATATCTGTGCAGCTATGTTAATAGCAGCACAATTTGTCACAGCAAAATCTTGGAAACAACCAAAATGCCCATCATCTGAAGAATGGTTGAAAAAGACGCAGTATTTTTATACAATGGAATATTACTCGGCTATAAAGAATGATAAACTAGAAGTCTTCATATATACATGGATATATCTTGAACATATACTCATAAATGAAATAAAAGAAACTCAGATGTTTAAATATCATATAGTTTACCTAGTGCAAGAATCCAAAAGAAGAATCAAAAATGGAGAGGTATGACATAGCTGAGTGGAAATCAAGGACTTAAAGGTTAAACAACGAAGTGACTGCAAGCAGAAAACATAGGAAACATGGCAGGAGCAAATCCATGCACAGAATGAATTAGATAAAGGTCCTAAGAATCTCCAAAAGGTTTATCACACTGAGGATAGCAATGTGCAACACTAAAACTCTGCATGGAATGTCTGACATTCTGGTCTTCTAGATGTGCACTGTTTCTAATGTAATTTTAGTTACTGCTATACTCTCTCTCAAGTTAATGGTTGGTTTACAAGTAAACCAAAATGGTATTAAATGAGAGTAAGAGACTAGGAAAAATACCAAAGGAATGACAGGCTACAATTTTGTATGTGCTTAGATTTCTAAATTCCTGTGTAAAACTGTGTAGCTGCTTTTATCATGCTCTATAGAGATTTATTAGAATATCAATGATTGATAGACAATACCAATTCTAAGTTAAGTCGATGATGTTTAACACTCAGAAAGACAGTGATGTTAACTTCAAGTACCTATGGTATAGAGTAATAGTATCACTGAGCTTTTCTTCTGGATGGTTAGGAATATAAGTTTAAAGACCAAAAATTAGAGAAAAAGAAGGGCTATGAGGATAGTAAATATTTTGGCCCTAACCCTCCAAGTTCAGTGAGGACTCACTACATAAGAGAACCTGTGCTATAAGATCCTATAACTCAGTGGTTTCCCAAATTTTCTGTTCAAGGAGATTATGGAGCTACAGAGGAAAGGCATTGAAGATATACAGTGTACCTAAGGAGAGTCACCTAGAGACAAAACATTCTCTCAGCCTTCAACAGAGAGCAAACTGGCCAAGCAATGGCTGTGACTCATCCAGGTGGCTGACACTGACAACAGTTCTACAAAGCACTGTACATTGTTTCAAAGTAAAACCTGAGGGGATTTGACTGATGTTGGGAGATACAAAAGTTTCATGTTTTGTTATATGATCTTGCTTTAGGTCTTGCTTTAAGTTGCCCTTAATCACCCAGCAGAAAAGTTTAACCAAGAGGCATAAAACATAAAGCTAGACTAGTATGCTGAACTGTAAAAGGTTTAAATCAACAGCTTGCCTCATTGGCAGTTTTGGCAATAACCCACTGAGATTATGGAACATTGGATTATGTACACAACTACTTTCTCTTAGTTTAATGAGAAGAAGTTTTTTTTTACCAATACTGATTTTTAAAAATTATCACATTTACACCCTGTGCTCTGTATAACTACTAGGAGGACAACAATATGATTTTGTATCAAATACTGCAAATGTACTACTAACATGTTTTGAAACTATTATATTGTTATTTCTTATTAAATGCAATAAAACATAAAAAAGTGAAAATAACATTCAGAAAAGACACAAAAGAACTTACAATTCAATTGTCCTAAAGAAAATTCAGCATAGCCACAATGAAAACTCTGAATGAATGGGCAGGCTTTAATAAAATTAACTGCTGGAACTTAATTCTTAAAATACTGAAATCAGAAGCCTTTACAGCTTCTGAGTATTTTGCCACACATATATCATGTGAACTCTTAAAATTATTATTATTTAGGAGCATAATGGGGAGCTATCAAAAGTTATAACTTTGAGAAAATTAAAGTTACACTTTGTATATCATATATTGCCTTACAAAAACTTAACTTGTCCTTTAAATACAAAAGCCTGATACTACTGCTCTTTGAAGTAAAAGAAAAATGAATATCATCATAGTGCTCTTTGTTAAATTATATCTACAGTAAATTTATTATGTTTTAGGTGAAAAAGGAAGCATAAGTCTTGTAGGCCAATCTTGTAAAAGTAGGAGTCTCCTTGCCACCATATTAAATTGGCTCATTGACACATCTGGTGAAATTTTCCTGACTATATGTGGATCTTGAGAAATATAATAAAAATCTTTAGCCAAGTTCAAAGTGGTCACAAATTTATCAATTGTATAAGCTTAAAAATATGTCTGTAGTGATAAATATTTAAGTATTATTAAATTACATTGAACACTTAAATTTTTTAATGTACATAAGACATTTTCTTTCTTTGAAAAGATAAAGATTCCCAAAGATCAAATTTATTAAGAGATTTTTAGTTTCAGGTGATTTGCAAATACTTTCTCAAAATACTATTTGCTATATGGAGACTCTATGAGAAAATAAAATATATATGAGTAATCCATTCAACGTGTCCTAACTACCTCTGTAAAACTTTGAAGTGCTAATTCACAAGATAGAAGTGTAGGGTGTTGTAAAGCAAACTTCAAAGCTAATACATTTTTCTCCTTTAAAACTCATACAAGCTCACCTCTAAAAGGAACAGGTCATCTTCAAGGGGACAATACTTGTTCCACATCTAGATGAAGGATGCTAAG
>PVKN010042285.1:0-10416 GCA_004027915.1 Capromys pilorides
CATTGCCTAAGTGGCTCTCCTCGTAACCTTATCCATTGGCCATAGTTTTGTCCTACCTTATACCCATCTCATGATTTGTTCTATAAAACTTCCTTTAAGAAGTGGGATCATTAGAGAGCCAGCCAGATAGCTCAGCGGACTAAAGTCCCTGCTTAGGCAGATGCAGTGGCCAGGGTTCGATCCTCAGGGTGCTGTGCCAGCCCTGCCCCCAGGGCAAGCTGAGATGGCAATTGACACTGGGCGTGGTGATATGCCCCTGTAATCCTAGTGTTTGGGAGGCTGAAAACAGGAAGATTGCTATGAGTCTGATCTATGTAGTGAGACCCCGTAGAACCTGTATTAAATCCATTAAAATACAAAAGTGGGATCATTGGTAACTCACTCTAGACCCCACTTGTCTCTCAAGAACTTTGTCTCTCCTCTTTAATAAATATTTCCTACTCTTTCTTTTTCTTTTTTTAATACTGGGAATTGAACTCATGACCTTAGGCTTGCCAGGCAGGAGCTGTACTGTTGAGCTACATCCCCGGCAATATTTCCTACTTTTATCCTCTGTTGTTCCTTAGAATTCATTCTTTGATCTTACTTGGCATCTCACAGAGTTGGAGTTACAATATTTTCCCTATATCATTTGGAGGTTCTATATAAAGACCAGCTAGGTAGAGGCAGTCTAGAGAACCCGGATTACACTGCAACCGTTAGAGGGGAACTGAGCCCACAGAAGTGCCTGAGAAGCCAGGTGAGTGTATGTGTGTATGCATGCATATGTGTGTATGTGTGTGTGTGTGTGTATAAGAGAGACAGACACAGAAAGACACACACATGGGGGGGGTTAGCAAGAGAAACTTTCAATAGTGACTCAGCCAATCATTCAAAGGCTGCCAAGGGATCCTTAATTGAAGCTCTTTTAGTGGAGTGGTGGGAACACAAGCGCAGCTGGGTAAGGTGTGGAGAGCAAGGGAGTGAAGTTGTGTAAGCAGCCATGAGGTCATGTCCCAAACACCGATGTCTGGTTCCAGCAGACAGCATGGAGAGTGATTGTCCTGTATGCTTATGAGTTGAGAAGTTCCTACTGCCTCATATTTTACCTGTAACTTCTCTATGTTGAGCTATACAGTGGTACCCTATGACATCTCATTAATTGGTTCCAGGAAGCATAATGAGCAACACCAATAATAAATACCAAACAGACTATTTGGGCTGGGAAGGATACGAAGCCATGCACAAGATAACTGACACCAAGTTTTAGATGGCACATTGAGCATCATCCAAACAAGGAAGACCAGGACAAAGGCTTCATGTTAAAATGTTTCAGTACCAGACGGGATGAGTTCCAAAGGAGTCAAGTACCGGGTATGACTCTATTTAGATATGTAGTAAGCAAATTTCTAGCCTTGGCACTTACGACTGCAATATATGTACATTCAGAGTTCATGCAAGGACAGGAAATGGATCACACATGTAGACATGCAGAGATGGCTAAGTTATGCAGAGACCTTAGAGGCAGTCAGACAAGGAGAGGCCCTCAAGGGAGTCAATACAGAGGATGAAAACACATTACAACAGTGGCTGGAGGCACATTCATTGAAGGCCAGGCCTCATGGACCAACTACATTTACATACCTTCCCGAGGGATGAACAATAATGATCAATATTCTGAATAGGCATCACTCACCTGAATGGGGTCAGGGAAGAGTCTCTGACCCATCCCTTCCAGGAAAGGGCCTTGTTCTTTCCATGTACACTTGCTCTACCTGCTTCCCCATTGGATAAATAGTACCTCTGTGGCTGTATCTGCCATCTTACTGGTTGGCCATAGTTTTGTCCCACTTTGTAGCCACCTCGTGATATCGTACTCACCTTACAATTTTGCTCTGTAAAACACCTCTGCAAGTGGTCTGTGGTAACCCACTTTCTGGTTCCCCTCCAGTCCCTCTCAGGTAGGAGCTGTTTTTCCCTCAATACAATAGCCTACTGTTAACCTCTGATGTTTCTCAGAATTCATTCTTTGATTTTGGGGAACATAAATTTGGCGCATTGGGCATCTAGCAGATTGGGAGTTATATATATCTCTTATATCATCCAGAGGTCAGATATCATTCCTGTATCCACACAAGGATGTGTCCACAATAATCTCCCAGTGATGCATTGTGCAGCATGTATCCTTGTCGTTGAATGGTGCATGATTGCATGTGGTGCTTGTAAAAGACACTGTACCATGTGGAGAGCTGGCATGGGAGCCATGCTATTGCAAGGGAAAGAGGTGCAAGGCAGGGGAGGTTTCAGTTGTGCTTTCAAAGAGCTCGGAGCTCTTGGACCCAGCTCCTGTGGTGATGGTAGGGCATGACTAGAACTGAGGCCATGACCAGGCATGTGGGGTGTAATGCAGAAGATACCCAATTCTGCAGGTGGGAGAGGAAGGGATTCTGTGCACAAGCTGCCCTCTCAGTGTTACAGAGGGCAGGATCAGCTAGGGGTGAGTAGGAAGAAGAGGCAGAGTGAGCATTCCAGGTGCCGCCAGCAGGAAGCAAGCAGAGTTGAGTGTTCTGAGGCCTCTGAGGTGCAAACTCATCAGCCATCAATGCTCCTATGTGGACACAGAGGAGGTCAGGCTGACATGTGAGGCTCTTAGGCAGCCCAGAGCTTGGCCTGAGGTGAGGATGGGTGGCCACACAGGTCCTCAGGGCCTGGTCAGGGCTCTCTGGACATGGGCACTGCCACGTGCCCTACATAAGTCTGCTCCTGAGCTGTTCCCTTGGAGTGTCCAGATCTCAAGCCAGGCCTTGGTGGCCAGCAGACTGGCCGTGGGGCAGCAAGTGGAGGACATGTGCATTCCTGCTGACCAGCTCTCTCCACGCCCCCTCCCCCAGACACCAAGGAATACAGGGAACATGTATTCCCACAGGTATACAGGGAACACAAAGGTAACACAGTATAGGGCTGGGGCCTGGACCCAGATGAGATGGCAAGAAAAACAGGCTGTCTGGGACCCAGTCCAGCCACAAAGAGCTCCTCAGGAGTTTTATTGGGGTATTGTGTGGGCCTACCTGCCTCAGCATTAGGCACCCACTTGCTCCCAGAGAAAGGGCTTCTTCACTTCCTCTTGTTAGTTGTCATCCTTATACAAACAACTGGCCTCCACAGCCTCTTCCCACCTGGGTGGAGCTTCGCACAGCATCTGGCACAAAGAGGGGCTTCCTGGACTCTTACAGAAGGAACCAGAAAATGTTCCCATGAAAGCACTCATGAGGGCGGAGATAGCTCAGTAGAATAAGCACTTGTCTGGCAAGGGCAAGGTCCTGAGTTCAACCCCCAGTCCTGCCAAAAAAAAAAAAAGCACTCATTTGTCCAAGGAGAAAAATTGTCCCCTACTCCCCACCCTTTGGTAGCATAATGCATCAGCAGTAGTGCAGCTCCTGACCTCAGGCCAAGGCCCCAGAACAGAAAGACTACATCAGTGACTGCTGGGCCACGTGGGTACAACCAGCATCACGAGCAGAAGAAACTACTGTTTCCTGTGGAGATCCCAGTTCTGGTGCGGGCACAGAAGAGCAGATGAGGGCTGTGCTCTTATTGCTCTGGACCAGCTCAGGACAGAGGGGCCATCTGCCCTTTCCTTTCCATCCTTGCTTCTGCTGCTTCAGCTCCTCCTTGTGGCCCTGTTCAGCTAGATGAGGGAGGCAAACTCCAGTCCTACTACGGGAAGAAGCCAGAGAAGCCAGCACGGGGGACACTTGCTGAGGCTCCTGAAGTTGCGCTGGGGGGCTGGCCTCAAGCCAATAAAGGGCAGAAGGGGAACCCACAGCTGGCCCCAGTCCACTGGGAGGGCCAGGCCCCACTGCCATGCCATTGACCAGAAAGGCCTGAGTGCCAAGGAGATTCACAGTGCTGCTGGCCCAGGTGGGGCTTGCGAGGAAGTTGCTGATGGAGGGCAAGAGGCGTTGAGAGAGCAGCAGGGTCCTGCCTGGCAGAGCATAGGTGCAAGGAAACTTCTGTGAGGAGCCTTAAGGACCGGAGGACCAGCTAGAGGCCCTGTCATAGAGCCTGGGACCCTGGGTGCCCACATTAATCTCCTCAGGCTACCATAAGAAAGCACAGGACCGCGGACCACAGCTTTAGCTACAGAAGGACCTGGCCCATCTCTGCATTGTGGAACCTGAAGCCCAGAACCAAGGCCCTGGTCTGTGGGCCTTCTGAGGTCTTCCCCAGGCTGTGGATGAGCTCATCCTTGCTGTGTCGTCACTTGGCCCACCTTCTTAGCAATGTAGTGTGATGAGATTGGGATTTTAACATTAGGGTGGGGCCCAGTTTGAAGATCCTGTCTCTAAGTGCAGTCACCTTCTGAGGCCCTAGAGGGCATTAGGATCTAACGTAGATGTCTTGGGAGGACACAGTTCAGTGACTAACAGCCACTACAGGACCATTGTTGTCAAGGTACTGTTTGTTGTAGAATAACTGACACCACAGCAGTGCCAGCTCCTCCTGTGCATGTGTGCACGTGTGTGTGTATAGGTATGTACATTCATATATGTATGGTACACATGTACTGTATGAATATGCACATGTGTGCATGCATGTTTGTATAGTGTGTCGTGTGTCCACGTGCACAGCAGCCTGCTTTCTGAGGCTCACCTGATTTTCTCCAAAGCCCAGAGGAAGGCTGGGCAGGTTGAGCCTGTTTTAGGACTGGGCTGAAGGAACCAGGTCATATAGCAGTCAAGGGGCAACTCTGGAATCTCTGGATGCCCTGTCCACTGCCCAATGCTCACCAGCAAGGGTGCACCTGGAGGTCTCAGCAGGGCCCCCAGTAGCTCCTCACACCCAGTAACCCCTCACCCAGCAGGAGGAAACTGAGGTGATAGCCAGCTTCCTGGAGGCAAGGTGATTCACGCACAAGACCCTGTGTTTACAGCTTACTGCAACTGCTTATCTACCCTGACTCACTGATTATCAGGCTCTGACAAGCCAAGTGATTTGTCCAAGGTCTGACAGGTCCCAGCACCCAGAGGGCAGGGCTCAGAACCCGTGAGGCCCAACCGCCAGGCAGGCCTGTAGGGTCAGAGACCTCCCCAGAGCTGCCTGAGCAGGCTACCCTAGGCAGGGCACATTGGCCTGGCCTCACCTTGGCAGCCTCTGGCTCTCTCTCTGGCTCTCTGCCTCTATCAGGCCAGGATTCCAGAGAGCAGTGCATGCCAGATGCCCACTCTCCACTCTGCAGGACACCAGACAGACAGTCACAGTGACCATGGAAGCTCTTCTTTGAATTGGTCCCCCTGCTCCACCAGAGGAGAGTCTTGTCCACAGCTGTGCAGCACATGGAGGCCTTGCTTGAGTTCTGTTTCCAGAACCTTCTCAGGTGGTTGAGGTCTTGCCAAAGCTTACCCCTGTGACCTCAGCAGGCTGGGAGGCCAGAAGCAAGCCCTGCCTTAACCTGGCTGCACTGGTGAAGAGTCCCTGGGGCAGGACTGTGGCCTGAAGGGCTCATCTTTGATTCTCAGGTTCTTTCAGCCAAATAACCACTAGAACCCCACGCAGGGGCCTTTGCTGTCTCCCCTTGCAGACTTTGGTCTAGTGGTGAATCCTCACCTCTCCTGCCTGGCCGTTGGCCTTAACAAAACACTTAACCAATGAATCCATTACACTGATAATAGCTTTAAAACTTTGCTTTTCAAAGATGCCTCAGGGGCCCCAAAAAGGCAAGCTGAGGGGAAAAAAGTGAGCTGAGGGAAAGTCACACTGTCCCAGTCCCTAGTCCAGCGAGCTGGCAGCTCGGGCTGAATGGGCTCTCTTCTTTTCATCTCCTGTGCTCAGGCCCATCCTAGTCCAGTCTCCAGCAGAGGTCAGGACGTGGTGACAGGAACCACACATGGCAAGAGCCAGACAATGCCCTTGTCCCATGTGGGCAGTCAGGCTGGCAAAGCCATATTGGGCCTGTCAACTCCCAGGGCCTCTTTCCTCACTGCCACACGCAGGCCAACCATGGCACCCCGGAGATCAAGACTCTCAAACATACCTGCATAGAGCCATGTTCCCAGGTGAGTTCCTGAACCCTCCTGTGTAGAGTCACAGTGAGGCCCTTGACATTCGAGATTCAGTGACTGGGGATCCCTCACTGTGCTCATGGAAGGGGTGAGGGGGTTGGGCTTGGGGGTGGAAGGTTGGAGTGGAGGGGTGGGGAGTTTGGAGGGGGCAGCTTGGGTTTGCATCCCTGCCAGACGCTGCAGGATGGGCCTGGGCTTCCCTGTGAGGCCCTGTCTCATCTTCTGCTCCCACAGCCAGCACCCTCCACTCCTTAGAGCTCAGAACTGACATTCGGGTGGCAGGAGGCTGCAGGTCTGCCTGGCCAGCTCCATAGACTCGGCTTTCCAGGATACAGAGAGGCACTGACCATGACTGATTCTGCAGGCAGAGCCCAAGGCAGGCTCAGAGCTTGCTTCAGGGAAAGGTGCTGACGAGGGCTGGCTGGCCTCCAGCCCAGCACCGTGGGAATGTGGCCTTGGTCCTGCCTGCAGCTTAGGGAACAAGCAGGCCACTTCCCCAGGGGCAGAACCCCACTGCAACCTCTGAAAGACCCCTGGGCAAACCCCATGGTGCATCTGTGTGTTTCCAGCCCTCATGCTTTGCAGGTTAATGTATTCCCATGGGAGGGTGCAGAGTTGCTCCAGGCCCGGCCATACCCCTCCTCCACTGCTTGGTTTGAGTGAGGCAGAGCACTGCCATCCTTGACCTCGCCCCATTCCTCAGAGAAGGTGGCTCCCTAGGTTGTGATGCTGGAGCACAGGAGCCCAGGTTCTGGAGGCAGCTCAAGGCTAACACCTGCAAGGAGCAGCAGCCCTGCAAGCACCAGCCCTGCTCCACCGGAAATGCCCAGTCTGGCCTGGCGCTGCAGAGCCTGAGGCAGCAGGAAACCAGCCTTTCCTGCCCAGCTCTCCTGCCCTGGTCACACAGGGTGCAGGCAGAGCACTCTCTCTGGTTCTCACAGCACACCCTGAGGTGGGGCTCCAGAAATACAGGCTCCTGCCCCATCCCGCCCACCCCCTTTTTTCTCTTTTCCTTTCCAAGGTGCAACAGTATGTAGTAAACAATCTTGTCCCAAATTCTGGCTCTGCCCTTTTTGATGATCCCTGAGCCCCATTCTCTGGTCTATAACAAGGGCAGGCACTACCTTCTCTGCAGGAGTAGCTGTGAGAAACCCCAAAGAAGCAGGTGCTACCCCCGCTGGTCATGAGAGCAAGTGCTAGAGGGGCAGTACTCAGACTCCCCATCCTCACAAGGCCCAGGCCCAAGACTGTGCCCTGCCAGATGCTGGCTGTGCAGAGTTGGGCCTGTGCTTCCCTGTGAGGCCCTGTCTCACTCCTGCTCCCACAGCCAGCATCCCCCACTCCTTAGAGCTTGAAACTGACATTTGGCCCTGCTGGAATGGGGCTGCCCTCCCTCCTTCTCTTCCTTTGGGTGCACTTTCCTGCTCCAGCTCTCTGAAGGTTAACAGATACAATCAGAGGAAGTGCATCACACCCTGGGATGGTCTTGGCACCCTCCCACCTAAGCACCCCACAGACTTTCCTTGTGCTGCAGCCGCAGGCGGTGAGCAGAAGCCCTGTGTGGCTGACCGTAGGGCTCTGGTGAGGTGAGTTCTGCTCATGGCATGTGTGGAAGTCCGCCCTGCCTCTCTCAGCTCAGACAAGGCCAGGAGCGACGCAAGAAGCCTGCAGGAGACTCTGGAAGCTGGGGTGAGGAGGCCTGAACAAAGCTGGGAAGGGCTGTGTGGGAGGTCTTCCCACATCCCCATGCTCATACTCCACATTTCAGGAGCCGCCTTAAAGTTGCATGCTAGATTGGGCCATGGACAGAGCACCAGCTAGGTCACCATGGAGCACCAGCCCACCTGGAGGCTGGCCCAGACCCCAGCGCACTTGTGCTGTCCTGCAAGGAGGCTCTTAGCTGGTCTGACTGGCTTCACAGAGCTTCCAGGCTTGGGACTTCCACTTCAGGAAAGAGGCAAGGGCAAGAGGGTGGACAGTGCTGGGTCTCCAGTTGGTCAGGAACTTCAAAGGAAAAATCACCTCTAGCCTTTGTCTGCTTTAAAGCATTGGTCAAGGGAGCATTTAAGATGTGTATGCATGGGGCTGGGGAGATAGCTCAGCAGTCTAAGAGCCTGCCTGAGAAGTATAAGGACCTGGGCTTGATCTGGGTGGTACACATGCCATGCTGGCCCTGCCCTGAGTGCGCCATGCTGACCAACAAGTGACTCATTATGAGAGCAACACCAGTGGGGAGCTCAGCAGGGCCCCAACCCCAATTCTTTGCATGGCAGTTTGGCAGAGAAGCAAACCTTGCTGTCACCCATGTCTCCTGCAACTGGTTTCCCAAAGGGATGATTGTCAGACAGGATTGCAGGGAGGAGCCCTTGCTAGGGCCCCAGCTTGCTGTTTGTCCCCTTTTGCCTCCAAGTGACAAACTCTTTCAGGGAAGCCTCCCTATGTGGCATTTTCCACACACCGCCTCTGCTGTGTATCCCAGTTGTGCACCCTATTCTGGACATGTGTCCTGCTAGGTAGGGGTCCAGGTCACCTAGCCTTGTATCTTGGCAAAGCTGTATTTGCCTTAAGCAGAAGGCACCAGAGAAGTGACACTGTATGACTGGCCCAAGTAGGTCACAAAGTGCTACAGCCCACTCTTCGCTCCCAGGTCTCTTCTGTCAGAACCCAGTGTCCATGCTTCAAGGAAGCCCAGGCCCACGGAGAGAGCTCCCCATGAGGCCCAGTGGGCCACCGGCATCAGCCACCAGACATGTGACTAAAGACACTTTCAGATGCTTCCAGCCACCATGGGCTCCCAAGTGCCCCCCGCCAAGTGAGAAGTGCCTGGCTGAGTCCTGAACCATGAGAGATGGTGACATGACTCTAGGCATTTCAAGCCACTGAGACTGAGGTGAGCAGTGACACAGCAGCACGCCTGGGTGGGACAGTTCAAACCCTGGCCTCTCGGGCATCTGGAAGTCCACTCCTTCCTCGCCAGCTTTCCTTGCCTCGCCTGAACCTCCCCACAGCTGGATGACTTATTCTCCCAGCAGATGCAGAGGGGATTCCAGAAGCTGCCAGCTACTCTCCTACTCCAACCCCCAAGGAGATTATTCTCCTTAATATTTTTATGAAGAGAAACAGTTATGATGTAGCGGACACATGCACAATTCGGTGTCAGGTGCAGATCCCAACTCTGCCATCTTCTGTGCTTGATGTGTGTTCCAGGAGCCTCAGCTACGAAACATATGGTTTACACCTGCCTCATGGGATTGGAGGATGAGTAGAGGCTCTTTGCAACCAATGGGCTTACAAAGGGTTCGAGATGGCTTTGAAGGTGACATGTATGAACTGCGTTGTGTTCCTGACAGTAGCTGGTCTTTGTCCAGGCATTGTCTTCAGTGCTCTGCATGTGTTTATTTGATGATTACAACATCTGCATGAGTTAGACATTACTGTTGCCTGCATTTTACAGATCAGGAAACCTAGGTACAGAGATGTCCAGTCTCTTCCCTGAGGCCACACAGTCAGTGAGGAGCTGAGCTGAAGGAACCTGGAGTCTGCCCTGGAGCACGCTGAGTGGCGCTGCCTCTGCGTGAACAAGAAATTCTGCAGTATGGTTGCTGAGCTCAAGGAGCCAAGCCTGCCCCTGCCGAGAGCATTCATCTGGAGACATCTGGGCTTGAACCATGGGGACCCCAATTCCAAGCCCCTCATGCCACAGTGTACTAATGGGGAGACTGAGGAGGACACCCAGGAGTGTGAGCCATACAGCAGGTGTCAGATGAGAAGAGAGGAAGCCACTTGAGGAAGAGGGCTCTGTGCAATTTTGGGACAGCAATGCCCATCTGGAGCCTTTGAGCCTTGGGAAGTCATGGGGGCACAGCTGGTGGCAGGACACTTGATATCAATGCTTGCCTTTTACCAGCCATGGACGTTCAGCGGGCCACTGCCGGCATCCCTCAAATGAGGCCACTCACAGAAAGTGCCTGGAAAACCAGAAGCAGAAGCTGCAGCTCAGCTCTCTCATTGGCCAGGACTGTCTTCTTCCATGTTCCCTTAAATGAGTTTTAGGTGTTTTGGAGAGAAATTTACCTTCAAAGAATGAACTGCTTCTCTATTTTTCAAATAGTCTTAGACGTCACTTAACCTTGCTAAGTGATTGGGGCGAGCCACGGACACCCACTTCCTACCAAGCTGTGGACTGAGGTGGGGCTCAGAGGGCACTGCCCTGTGGGGAGTCTGCTGCACTGCCCTTCCTACAGGGTGGTAAAGCCTTACGATAACGCTGCAGAGATAACACTTAGGCATGGCAGTGGAGGCTGTCAGCTATCACCCCTTGGCTCTGTCAAACTGTTGGCCTAGCCAGGCGTGGCCATACGGTACACACTTATAA
>PVKN010042286.1:0-10426 GCA_004027915.1 Capromys pilorides
AAAGGCATGTGGTCAGTAAATGGAAGAACTGGAATTTGATTCTAGGTATTCTGAATACAAACTTCACCACTAGAAGATGCTGTCTCAATGTTTTAAAGAAAAACCTATACCTTATAAAAAACGAGTTGTTCCTGATTTCACACTAGCTTTAGTTAAGCATGAAAACAACTCCACCCGAGTCTTCTGGACTTCAAAGGCTAATAAGAAAAAGAAAACCAGGAGAAAAGAAGGGAGTGGAAGGAATGAAAACTAAAGAGAGAAAAGTATGATGAAAGATGCAAGGAAAGGAAAAAGCTACTTATTACTGCCACTCCCCTCTCTGGATATTAAATGCTTTTTCTTTTTTTAAAAAAGAAGAGACAGGGGCCGGCGAGATGGTTCAGTGGTCTAAAGCGCCTGCTTAGGAAAGCTCAGGCAACTGCAGGGACTGCGGTTTGTTCCCCGGCACCACATGCTGCGCCACCCCTACCCCTAGGGCAGGCTGAGCCAGCCATAAAATAAATATATATATATATATATATATATATACACATATATATATATATATATATATATAGAGAGAGAGAGAGAGAGAGACAGAGACACAGAAAGGTTATCTAAGCAATTCCCAGTTAGCCTGTGGTAAGGTACTGTATATTTCCATCCTAAATGCTTAATTCAGAGATTTCAACTAAAAGGAGGTAGGCAACTAACATCCCAATTTCCTTTCCACAACAACTGAAGCCAGAGTTCATTTAGTCACTCACTTCCAGCTTTGTTTTCATCTCTTCTGGCTGGGAGGTGAGCCCAGGAACCCTACACTGCTGAGCCCCACGCCTAGACAAGGTTTAACCTGGTTGCCCAGGCTGGCAACTTGTGATCCTGCTTCAGTCTCCAGAGTAGCTGGGACAACAAAATGCACTGACACACGAGACTCAGCTTCTCTTTTCTAGTAGGGTAAATATTAATAATTTATACTTCAACTTTTATCCAAAAAAATCAGATTAAACCCCCAAACTCCACAATATATTGGAAACTGTGGTAGAGCCCAGCCAAATAAGAGCAAATGAAAAACAGTTTAATAAAGATTCCGAGCATGTCTCTGAGTTTCCAAAAGGATGTTATTCCAAGAAAATATAAAGGAAGAATTTACGTTTCATAAGATATATGGGAAGTTCTCTGAACATTTCCATGCTCAATTCCAAACAAGGTCAATGTATGAAACTCAACCGTGTGAGGGCGGGCAAGATGGCTCAGCGGTCTAAAGGCCTGCTTAAGCAAGCTAAGGCAAGCTTAGGCAACCACAGGGACCGCAGTTCGATCCCTGGCACCACATCTGCGCCAGCCCCACCTCCAGGGCAGGCTGAGCCATAACATAAATAAAGGTAAAAAAGAAACTCAACTGTGTGAGAAACCAAGTACAGTCAAACAGCAGTGATCTCCTGCAGGCCTCTACTTTTGCTCCGAATTACCCACTGAAAAGAAGAAAGGGCCTTGTAAGCAGACTATAGTCTGTGACCGGAGAACATGCCAGTCCAACTAATGTTTGCACATTTTTTGAGATTCCCCTCTCTGTAGCTAGAAGCAAAAAAGAAAAGTAAATAAAGCCAAGAAACTAAACAGCAAACTTTCATCAGAAATAAGAGAAATGTCCTGAAAGTTAATAGAAACTGAAAGGATAGAATAGGCCTGCATCCTACTCATATTTATTTACAGTGCCTGACACAATGCCTAACACCTACTAGTCAACAAATGTATGCTAAAAATAAATGGATGACCAGGCTTGGTGGAGTGTAGGCCTGGGAGACTGAGGCAGGACTGGCACAAGCCTAAGGCCAGCTGGATCTACATAGCTCTGTACACCTATCTAGAAGGGAAGAGGGGCAGGGAGGAAGGGGAAGGGAGGAAAGGAGGGAGGGTGGGAGGAAGGGAGGGAGGGAGGGGAGAAGGGACAGAGAAAAGAAATGAAAAGTGGGAGAGGGAGGGAGGGAGAGAGAGAGTGAAGGAGAGAGGGAGGGAAGACAAACAAATATTAAAAGGGAGGCACTAAATGCTGGAGGCTATTTATCAAGTGTGAAAGTTTTTCAAAATATGTCTTCTTTTTTCACATGAAGGAACCCAGAGTGGGGGATCAGAAAAATGACCACTCCTTAGGAGATTACTTATAGGGCAGAATGAAGTCAGCATTATGATTTAGGCGCTGACGCATGGCATCCATATTTGGGACAATTACCGTAGTGAAGAGTACCAGAGTCCACAGGCAATCTCCTGGTGCTGGCTGCCAGGGCTTTCAGTGCCAGATTTTATTATACACCTGTGGATTCCGACATGATGGCCATACCACATCTGGCACATGCTGAGGGAGCATTAACGTCCTCCCTCCCAGGAAAACAACTGGGGCCTCTGGGTGCCTATTCACACTGGCTATTAAAGGCCACTGTAATTGGAGTCCAGTATGGAAAAGAAAGCTACCTCAAATCAGTTTTGTACCCAGCTGAGAATTAATAAAGAAGCTGTAGGGTACCTAGGGCACAGGGCAGGGTGAAGAAAAGATCTTGAGGGGGAAGTGGAGAACAGGAGCACACAAAAGTATTCCACATGCTTACTACCACACGGCAAAGCACAGAAAGTTTTGCCAGCCCGTTTCACCTAAATCTTCTAGAGAGGCTGCCTATAAATGACAGCACATTCAGATAACATAGTCAAGAGAATTTAATGAAGAAACCATTTTCAAATGGTTTAATCCCTGGTCCAGTGACGGAGTCCCTTCCTGATTCTCGGCTCAGCTCAAGAAGTCTAAACTTATATTCCTAATAACCTGTTACTGGAATTCCACCAAGTTAATTCCAATCTACCACTCCCAGCACAACCCACGTCGATAACAAAGACACTAAAACATATTTATACAATTAACGGGGAGCCAAAGGGCCCTAGGTCCAACAATGAAAGCGGATTTTGGAACCAAGAGGGTGACCCAGGGCTGCACTCGGGCTTTATTCATTGGAGAAGGGGGAGTGGCTTGTGAAAGGGAATTTTGGGAAGAGGGTGTGCACTGAAGGGAATTTTGGGAAGGAGAGCTCTGAAGGGAATTGTGGGAAGAAGGTGAGCTGAGAGCTGGGCTAGGCAGGAGGCCTGCATTCACCTCCACCATATTTAGAGGAAGTAATTTGCATTATGCTATTGAGATAGCATCTAATAATTGGGGGTCTGGTGTTTCAGCTCTGACGTGTAACCTTTCACGCCCCAGGAAGTCATAGCCTCTATCTTGAGGCTTGCTCCCAGCTGACACTGTGGAGCATTGGCTCTTGGTCCTATTATCAGGAAAACATGTGTGCCATCTTCAAAATTTACCACCAGCACCTCAGCTAGACCAATAAGGCCAATTGAGATTTTAGAGGTCTGGTGCTTCAGCTCTGACGTGTAACCTTTCACGCCCCAGGAAGTCATAGCCTCTATCTGGAGGCTCGATCCCAGCTGACACCGTGGAACATTGGCTCTTTGTCCTGTTATCAGGGAAACACGCGTGCCATCTTCAAAAATTACCATCAGCACCTCAGCTAGACCATTACACACTGCTTAAGGCCAATTGAAAGGATAATGCAAAGTCCTAGCCAGCTCTTTACATTTCATTAACAGGAAATAGGGTCAGGCTCAGTCAAAATGGAAACAGTTGCTTTTCTTTTAAGGACAGCTGCTCAGGTGGTCCTCCACAGTCCAGGTCTAAAGGGGCAAAGGTAGGTTTACAAAAACGCAGACAGATCTGTAGCTGGCTGAAGAGACAGTTGCTGGACAGGAGGTGTGAGCTGCTTCCACAGCAGCCGTGACAATACTAACCAACAGAGGGACTGCAGTTCAGGCCCCCTGCTGATGTTCCTTACAGAGTGGCCAGAGCCAGCTAGAAACCAAAGGGTAAAAGCTCAGGTGACACCCAGGCCACCTAGGATACAGAGCAGGGTGAAGAAAAGATCTTGAGGGGTAAGTAGAGAACAGAAGCACACAAAAGTATTCTATGTGCTTACTACCACACGGCAAAGCACAAAGTTTTGCCAGCCTGTTTCACCTAAATCTTCTAGAGAGGCTGCCTATAAATGTCATCAACATAAATAAGTTCCTCCTGTCCTAGACCAAGTCGAAGGGAAAAAAATTGAAGAGTAACTCTAGTCTTAGTAGACTAGTCTGGTATCTCTGCATCTCTAAGAGTAAACACATCGGCCAAGGCATGGTGGTGCATGCCTATAATCCCAGCACACGGGAGGCTGAGACAGGAGGATGGATCACATGGCCGGCCTGAGCTAAGCAGTGAGTTCAGGGCCAGCCTGAACTATAAAATGAGACCCTGTCTAAAAAAAAAAAAAAAAAAAAAAAGAGCATAAACAGATGAGTCACTTCTCTACAAGATAAAGCCCTTGCCTGTGCTCCGAGGGCACCTATTTCACTATTTCATACCTTCATTATCACGCTTATCACGACATATTGTGACTTCTGTTTATTTGTTTCTCTCCCATTAGACTGTGAGCCCTTAGGGGAGGGACTGTCCCAGTCATCTTCGTATTACTAGCAATTAACAAGGGACAACCAACGTGCAACTGAACCTACAGGTCGGCTAGCGTCCATTCACCAGCAGCCTAATGCCATGGTGGCTAAAATGTGTATGGGATGACCCCCAGCAATCAGACACTAACAAGCAGTATTCGGGATGGGGTTCACCCATGTGCTAAGACCTAACTCACCTCCATACCAGCCCACCATCGTTCTCTGCAGAGCAGCTTTTCTCTCCTGCTCAGTGACTATGGCCTTTTCTACCACACAGAACTAGTCCTCAAAAGAACCAAAGAACATTCAACAGAAGAACCAGAGAAACTGAACACAGTGGCACTCACATGTAATCTTAGCTACTCAGGGGCTAAGACAAGAGGATCACAAGGGGAAGGTCAGTCCAAGCAACTTAAAGAGACTATCTGAAAGTTTAAAAAAAAAAAAACAGGCTGGGGCAGGAGATGGTATTTCTTAGCACTCAGTAATTCACTGAATTCAATCTCCAGTATCAAAACAAACACCAAACACACAGAAAAAAATGGCAAGGCTATGCTCCACTTCAGAAAGGAACCAAATATAATCTCGGAATTTTAATTATCTATCTCCTCAGAATTTTAATTCTTTAACCAAAGGCTTACCAGGCCCATACAAAGAGCTAATAAGAACATATTGAGGAACGCATGTTTCATACCAATGATAAAGATGATTTAGAGACATAAACATAAGTAAATTTAACGAACACTCCAACAGACGTCACCCTTAAAATTACGGATTTTGTATGACAAAACTCACATAATATCACCTTATTGAAATGGATGTGTTGTATAATGCTGGAGTGGTCATTAATAGGATCTGGAACATATGCACATTATAATTACGAATCACTTTCATATAACCCTGTAGTTAGGAAATTGCTGAATCACCCTTTTGTTGGTGTTCTCTTACCTGCAGAAGTGAGACAGCAAAAATTAATGCCAAATTGATAACCCTCTTCAAGCTCCCATATTTTAGGCTGCCAATCTCCTGCTGTCAGCATGGTGAATAAAACCATATTTAATTTGATCCTTGGACTCTACCAGAAATGATGAGTTTACTATAAAAACATTTTCCCAAAGTCAGCATGAAAAAATTCTGCCTCTGCTCTCCTTCGCTGCTGTTTGTAATATATATCTAATTAAAACAAGTCAGTGAGATGCTACTTTCTAGCAACAGAGAATTCTGGGCAAACTGCAATACACTGAATTACCTTAAAAGAAATTTTTGTAATATAAAAACAGATAAAGTGTTTCCAATAGGTCAAATGTCTTTCTTGAAAGCAAACTTAATGCCTAAGTCTGGAAAGAAAACATTTTCCCAAACCACCAGGAATTAACAAGGTAGTTAAAAGACACTGTGATCATCTATTTTATAGCCATCATAGTCCTGTAACAGTCAGGTCAATGAAGCAATAAAACTAAACTATGATAATTAAGCGATGTTTGCATCATACTGAAAACACAATCCACAACATTAATTTATAAAACTGTATAACATATAGGTTCCTCCATTATGCATGACTTTTTTGAAAATGCGGACCTACTGGGCTAAGGAGATAGCTTAGTGGCACAGTGCCTGCCTGCCAAGTGCAAGACTCAGAGTTCGATTTTCAGTACCAAAACAAACCCCCCCACACACACCAAAAATATGGACCTATCATATGGCTGTATGTTTAAAGGCAGTAGCCGCAGCTTCCTCAGAGCAGTGTGTATCATGTTTCATCCCACCTATTTAGTATTTGGTCCATTTTAAAAAATCCTGTTTTAGGCTAGGCATGATGGCATGTGTCTGTAATCTCAGGACTCTGGGGACTGAGGCAGGACGATGGCTGAGTTAGAGACCGGCTTCATCTACAGTGAGTTGAAGGTCAGCTTGAACTACACAGTGAGACCCTGTCTCAAAAAAAAAAAAAAAAATCCTGTTTCATAAATTAATTTCCACTGGTAGGGAAGTTGATCTGCAATTACAATAGCATACAACATGTGCAAATGACAGAATGTCCAATAAATCAATCTAACCAAATTCTTTTTTTTGGAGAAAGGTTCTCCCTGTATAGTACAGCCGGGCCTTAAACTCACTATTGTCGCCCAGGCTGGTCTCCAACTCCTGACAATTTTCCTGCCTCTGCCTCCTGAATGCTGAGATTACAGACATACACCATGACAACCAGCTCCAAAGTAACTTCTGATTGAACATTTCCTTTCCCTTCACTAAAACATAAGTGAATTTCAACAAAATTCCACTAAAACTCAAAACAAGTTAAAGTATACTCCTAATCTAATATCTTAACCAAAGGTAAAATTGTCATTGCAACAAATAAATTTAGATGTTTTCAGCAATATTTTGTTTTGTAAAAAAACAAAAAACCCAGGTAACAAAACCTATAAAAACTCAGTTAAGATTGGAAGAGAGGAGATGAGATTGCAAATAAACAAGAATATTCACCAACTACTGAATTAAAACCAGGGAAATTTCCTTTGAGAAGCCACTATGCCAACTCGCACCTAAGATGCTAACACTTTACACCTCTGACCCGGAGAACCTGCCAGTACCACTTAGATTACCTAAACAAACCTCCAGCAGGTCTTGTTGTTTTCTGTAACATAAACAGCTCACAAGATAACTGCCTCACACAAAACACAGGCAAGGGGTGAGAGGGCCGCCTCTCGCCACGCCTTATCCTCGATTCAACTCTCGCTCCTCAAAAACAAGCAACACCTGGTAACTAGAAACCCCTGGACAGAGGTTTGCCAGCGCCACCCTCGCTGCAGGCAACGATGCCTAAGGCCCCCGCGGGGCTGTCGCGGGAGACCAGAGCTGCACCACGCCGAGGTCGGCGGGGAAAGCTGCAGCAGGTCTGCCGCAGGTGGGGGACGCCCTCCCCCAAGCGAGCTTCTGCAGGAGAGGGCAGGACTCTCCATCTCACGATTTACAACCTGCCGCCACCTTCTAATTAGGAATCTTCTAGCCTTTCACAGCCCAAAACTGAACTGCTTCTCACACGCGAGAGCCCCGGAGCCCCGGCGCATCTCACTTCCAGTTTCGGTGCAGAGCCTGCCGGGCCCGGGAGCGGGCTCCGCCACAGCCAAGGGAAGAGCCGCCCAGCCTGCGAGCCAACGAGGGAGCGAGCGGACAGGGACAGAGGTCAGAGCAGGGGCGCAGTGCAGAGGCGTGGACAGCGCGAAGCAGGGCTGGCGCGGCGCGCCGGCGGGCGACAGACAGCAGCGGCGGCCACGCGGGAGCGGGGAGAGGCGAAGCGGGTCCCGGCGCCGAAGCCGCCCCTGCGCCACGCCCCCGCGCGGAAGCCCCGGGCCCGCGCAGCCCCGCGCCGGCGGCGTACGTACCGAGCACCACGCAGAGCACATCCAGGGCCACGTACGGCAGCCGCGTCTTGTCAAACATGGTCTCGGCGGGCGCCGCTCAGCGCGGGCGGCGGACGGAGCTGCGGGCCGGCGGCCGAGGGCCCGACTCTCGAGCCCGGCTCCGAGGCTGGCGACGGCTCCTCCCGGCCCGGAGGCGCTCGGGACGCCCGCAATGGCGCCCGGGACCCCGCCCCTCGAGGCTCCCGCAACGTTCGGCCGGGGGCCCCCGCACTCGCGTGCCAGCCGCGACGACAGGCCCTGCTCGCTCGGCCCCGGCCCGCCCCAGCCGCTCGCCCTGGGGATCCCGGCGCCCTCTCCAGCAGGCGGGGCGTCGGGACTCGCGCTTTAAGGACGAGGACGGTAGGGAGGAGGAACGCGGGGCGGCCGGCGCTCGGCCTCTCCCGCTGAGGGGCTGCGGGGGCGGAGCAGGGAAGCCCCACCGGAGCGGGCAGCCAATCGCCGCGCCGGCCCGTCCTGCCGATTGCAGGCCCCGCCCTGGGGTTGGACGCGGCGGGCGAGTGGGCGGGGCATTGAGGCTGCGCTGCGACGCGAATCCTGCGGGGTTCCAAGCTCGGCGTCCCTCTGTCCGGCTCCCCCTTCCGCGGGCGTGAGTGATAAAGAAGTCAGGGTTAACAGAGAGGAAAGCGCTACTTGACCCAGCTTCGGTTGGCGCCTCCGGCCTCTTGGAAGCCTCTACCTTTGGCCTTCGTGTCTAACCAGCTCAACCCAGTTTTAATAAGGATCCTGCAATGTCACCCTCCCACCCTTGATGTCCCATCATTCTTGATATTTTAAAAGTTGATATCTGAACAAATTTCTTAGCCCCCACACTCACTTTTGATGTGTAAATGCTTGGTTTGCCTCTGAAAGAATCCCTCTGCCCTTGATGTCTCTTAGTAATTTTCCGTCCACTCCACTCATTTTTGGTTATAGTTTTTTATTTTTTTTCTTCCCCTACTGCAAGTCTTGGCTCCTAATTGCAATAGATTTAAGTAAAGAATTAACGATGGGCGCTGGGGCTGGGGCTCAGCGGTAAAGCCCTTCCTACCTATCCTGCCTGAGGCCATGGTTAAGTCTCCAGTACTGGGGTAAGAGCAATCCCACTGCCGCATTTCCTAGGACGAAAGCATAGATTTAATAATCTCAGTTTCCTAGTCTGTACAATGAGGATGTTGATATCCCTGATCTGTTCTACTCAGGGGAAGTGGTAAAGACTGCCTAATAAAGAGTTAAACCTCTACAGATGTTAACAAGTGGTAGCTTTCCTCCTGTCATAGCTTACCTTTTTACAAATCACAGAATGTATCTACTATGGCTCAGATTTCCTGTAAAACACCCCTAAAGATAAAGGAGACTAAAGATATCGCTCCAGTTTACCTTCCCAAGCAAACTATTTCAAGAAGCATGTTTTTCTTTAAAAGGACTGAATTTTGGATTTCAACTTGTTTGAATAGCTCCTCATATCTTTAAACAATTTTCACTTAAGAAAGATATGACTTGGCTTATTCTGTGGCTTCTCTTTTAACTTCCAGAGGTCACAATACAATGGAAATATTTCTGTTATCTATGTATTTAATATTCATTCATAAAACATTTACTGGGCATCTACAGTGTGCCAGATTCAATTTCGGCTGTGTTTAGACAATCTTTGGGTTTGTTCTGTTTGTTTTGTTTTTGAGACAGTCTCATTATGTAGTTCGGGCTGATCTGGATTCATTATGTTACCTCGCTGGCCTTCAATTCAAGGTGATCTTCCTGTCTCAGCCTCTTGAGTGCTAGGATTGCAGGCGTGTGGCACCATGCCTGATTCTGGACAACTTTTGAAATACCATTGACTTCTTCAGTTTTTGTGGTACTGGGGACTGAACCCAGGGCCTTTGTACTGAGTTGCATTCCCAGCCTGTTTTTAATTTTGAGTTGGGATCTCATTAAGTTCGCTGGCTCGCTCAGATAGCAGAGCAGAGCGGTCCTCCTGCCTCTGCCTCCCTAGTAGCTGGGATTACAGGTCCGCACCACAGCACTTGGCGTAAGCATTTATTTTTTAATTTTACAAATGGTAGCAGCTAGGGATATAGCTCAGTGGCAGAGCGCCCGCCTGGCAAGAACAAGGTCCTCAGTTTGATTCTGGCACCCCTCCCCCTAAAATTGTATTAATGGTTTTGTTCATTATTTATTCATTTAATGTTTTTCAAAGCTCTACTGAATTTACCCATTAAAGTCTGGAATCCATCTGTGCTATCATCCTCACAATCAACTTCAGGACGTTTTCGTCACCCCTAAGAAATTCCAGAAACCATAGTTATTCTTCACCCACCCCAACCCAGCCCCAGGCAACATCTTTCTCCACGTAGGTCTATTCCAGAGTCTCTTCTCCTCTGGCCTAGCTGTAATTACATATCCTTTTATCAGTTCTTCCCCATCTCCCTCCCTCAGGTCACCAAAGTCTTAGGTAACCACCATTCTATTCTGTTCTTCTGTGAGATCAGCTTTTGTAGATTCTCCAGATGAGTGGA
>PVKN010042287.1:0-10416 GCA_004027915.1 Capromys pilorides
AAAATGAATAAATCATTCTTTGGTGGGTAAATGAATATGGAACACTGTCAACACTCCACCCTCCACTCTACCAACAAGCCTCCTTTTTATTTGAATTTTTCACTTACATGGTTATCTTTTATTAATCTTCTCCTGTGTTCCTCATTTGGAATGAATTTTTTCTACCAAACTTCATTTATTACTTGACAATTAACTTGTTTTCCTATTGTTTGTTATGGAAAGATAATAGAGATTTTGATTATAGGTGAGAAGCACTGTTTTCACACTGAGTTTCTAAAATTCCTCCCTGTAAGCAAAGACCCTTGATATTTAGATTAATCTTGGGGGAAATGATATATTTTTAGCAGATTTAAACCCAGAAAGTCCTTGCTATCATTTTCAGGCATGGTTAAAGAGCGCAAGCGAACTCGGTAATTGCTCAAATTATCAAATGATAGAAGTTGGAGTGGGTGGTGCTGCTAGACAACTCTTTCATAATATTTCCTGGGCAGATGAGCTGAACAAAATATCAAGCAGCATGATCAGTCCAGCCAAGGTGGCTGGAGGGGTGAGTGTTTACCAATTAAGGCATATGAGTACAATGAAACATAATAGCAAATGAATATAAAATGATAATATGGATTGATTTGTCATCTGCATGGCTATAGGACATTAGTGATAGTGAAGCTTTTAAAGCTTTCATTACAAACAGCGTGCTGTGACACACATGCCATAAGCTCACCCCTACTGCAGTAGGTAGATAAATGACAATAAACTGAATATAAGCCTTTTGGGTGTGATTATTAAGATCCTTAAGGTATGAGTTTTAATCATAGTTTGAGATAATTTTTCTTCCATTTTGATAACTTCGAAGCCACTATAAGCAAGCCAATGAGTAATGGCTCAACACACAGCTATTTGCATTACTCACAACTACTCTGAATGCACTGCATGTGGAGGGGGTTCAACTTTGCTTTATATTCAAGACAGCAATCCAGTTTTCTCATCTACTCTCCAATTAGCCAGGTCTGCTTCTTCTGGTTTGCAGATTAACTAGACAAACTGTTCAATCTGCTGATTCAACTTCAGTTCACCTATTTCTTCTTCTAGGGAACAAAAGATGGGCACAAAGAGCAGTACGAATCCAATCTTCGTGATTAGCATTATTATTTGACACCAATTTTGTAACAAAATGATAGCAGCTGAAGTTACAAACTACTAGTTATTCGTAATGTTGGGCATCTTTTCCCTTCTAACCTAGTCATGTTTTATTGTACTCTAAAGGAATGATGAACAAATATTGAGGATATGGCAGTTTGTCTTTAAAACATTATTTATACCATCTTTTAAAATTTTATCTTTAATTAAATTTACAATTAAAGCTGTCCATTTACATAACATCAGTGTTCTAGTAGAACACACATATTACGATAACTATTTAATATGTGAATATTAAAATTATATATATATATATATATATTTAAACTAAATCATTTTATCTCATATACCATGGTGGTACAATCACCATACTTTGTAAAAAGCTTCTTGATGGGTGAGTGTGGAAGGATTCCATTCATATTTTAGAAACCATAGTATAGGAAGTGGAAGGGGACAAATCTAAAGAGGCAGGTAGGTTTTGATTAATCTTCAAATTGGTTTTTTCTCTTCTACAATTTGAAGTCTCATAAGAGTTAATTTGAGAAAAGCATTTAAATGCTAATCTTCAAACTCTAGGTTTAAAAACCATTGATCACCGGCAGTGAGGTTTATTTTATTCTCTGAAGTTTTGTATCTTGAAACACTGCTACCTCTGGTGTCCCAAAGACCCCGTTTCATAACTCACTCCCCCCATCACAGTTCGGAATACTATATCTTCCACGACCTCCTTTCCCAGGCTTAAAATACACATTCCCCTCAATAAAACCTATCCTCCATAGTCAGTCTTCTATTTATTATTTCATTTATGTGGCATTTTGTTTGATCTTTGTTCATTGCGCTCCTCCAGCCTTCTCCTCCACCTCTTTGAAGCCCTATCCAGGGTTTGCTCAGGACCCATCCATGACAGACAAGTAAGTGCCCATCACTCCTTTCCATGGGACCCTCCATGGACCACTGATGCAGGATACCCTGAGCCACATGTTCCTGTTGGGCTTGTAATCACAGTCACTCAATCTGTATCAAATGGGTTTATTTCTCCTTTTTATTGGGATGAAAGGAGAAAAGAAATAACTCCTTGTGATTGCTAGGTATCACTCTGTAGGAAGTTATGCTAAAACCTGTGTGAACCTTTCATGAAAAACATAAACACTGTAGTTCTCCAACAAATGAAATACGTGATATCCTAGATGCTCTTGAGTGAAGTCAGTGTTCAAACCTCAGGTTACCTTCCTGTTGAATTGTGTTTCTAAGACCCCAGAAACTTAGCTATGAATTCTGCCCTAAGTGAACGAAGAGAATTGTGATTGGGTATTGTGTCTGCCACTCAATCTGCCCAAGAGGTTATGAAAGAGCTTTGCTGCAGCAGCGCCCTACCCCTGCTTCCATGTTTTTTGTGGCATTTTTCTTCTTGATAACCTTAGTGATTGTCCCTGTCACCCCCACTGACACAAATTGAGGAGATTGTGCTAAAGTAACAGTTATAAATAGAGGTAAAGACTTCACAAGCAGAAAGCTGAAGCCTATGTGCTAATATGTGAAAGTCATTTAATGTTTTTGATCATTTTTATTTATGATATTTTTATTAATATGAGAAAATGGGGAGACTAACTTCTTGTCTGATCTCACATCTCTGATTCTTTTTTTTGCTTTTCTAAGACAACATTGGGTTTCAGGCCTGGGATCTTGTCCTTGATAAGCAGGCACTTATACCACCGGGCTAAACTCCCAGCCCTACATCTCTGATTCTTAATGTCTCTCACTTTTATCTAATTGATATTGTTAATTAAACCCCAAACTATGCCTAGCTTAGAGAACAGCCTTTTGTTTTGTTTTGTTTTCTTTTCTTTTATTTCCTTTCCTTCCTTTTCCTTTCCTTTTTTAATATATCTGGTACAGAGTCTTACTGTGTAGTTTGGACATGTAGTGATCCTTGAGTTTTCAGCCTACCCAGTGGTGGCATTATAGGTATGCATCACCATATGCAGTCTCTTTGGCCAGCTCAGTGCACCTGGGGGTGGGACTGGCACAGCATGGTGCCAGGAATTGAACCCTTGTCCCTGCATTTGCCTAAGCAGGCGCTTAGTCCACTGAGCTATTTTGCTGACCCTGTAAGAACAGCCACTTCTTATTTTGCCAAGGACCTATTAGAATCTTGTCGGCATGTGCACCAGCGGCTACTATAGACCTTAAGACATTTTACTTATTCATTTAATAAATATGTCTTTAGCATTTAATGTGGTATTTGTGAATGACATAATGAAAGAATAAAAATCTGAAAGTATTCATAGTCTGCACAGATTTTGCACTTTATGTGGATATGTCTGTGTGGGACACAGCATGAAATACTTCTTTGAGTGTATATCATAGTGGTATTTTATCTGTCTGGCTTGCTAGCTGGGTGATGTGACACAGTGCATCAAGCTTTTTGTATCATAATCTGTCAAGAAACATAAGTTTTTATTTCATGGGCTTGTTGTATGGACTTATGTGATAACACATGTGAAGCATTTGGACACAACTGGTCATGTATCAAATCTCATTAAAGGCTACCCCATTAGTTAGCATACTGATTACACGCCCCTACCCCCAAACTCACACACCCAAGTCCTAACCTCCAGTACCCAGGATCTTATGTTGCACATAGCCTGCAAATACTCCCAGCTAATTCAAAGCTCTCAAGTTAAGGTCATCCTGGCTATAATGTGAGCCTTAATCATCCGTAACCAATGTCTCTCTATAAGGGAAAGGAAATAGAACTCTGTAGTGCAGAGGAAAGCTATGGGAAAGCCATTTGGAGACAGAGACAGAAGCGAGGTCTATATTGTGTCTGTGGACCAAGGACACTAATGCATCCTGATCAAGCTGGGAAACAGAGATGGGACCAAGTCTCGCTCAGAGCTTCCAGAAGGATCTAGTGCAGCCAGAGTCTTGATTTCTTACTTTTACAACTATGAGGGAATACATTTCCATTTTTGTAATCACTCTTTGTAACAATATGCCATAGCCACCACAGGAAACTAATATACTATTCTAATCATAAAGTGAGGAATCATGTTTTCTATTATTATTATTATTTTATTTTTATTTGTCTCCAAATTAATATGACAGGTTATTTCACAGACTACAGCAGAAGAAAAGATTTTTTAAGCTAGAAGAGATGAGGAGCTCACGTGCTCTAGTGCACTCCATTTCTGCCCAGAGCTTGCTCTACACCTCACAGAGAGTCAGAAGAACAGCACAGGGCTGACATGAGAAGAAGGCCCCTAGCAGTCAATCACCTGATCTTCTCTGCGCACTGCCTATGCCAGGTCTGTATCCCCAGGAGCACTGTGCCTTGTTAAGCTGGCAGAGACCAGTTGAGGGGACATTCTCATGCCTTCTGCCTGGCGTGACCCTGCCGCACCGTTCACCTATCCATTCCATTCACAAGCAACGTTCTTGTGTAAGAAACACAGCAACGTGTGCTTAGCACTTTCCAGCGGCATCTCCTAAGCTCCATGGCAATGCAGTGAAAATAGTGATCGAAGAACAACTGTTAGCTCAGGACGAAGGTCTTAGCGGAAAGCTCTTATTTCTGGCTTTCTGGTTTCTTCTCAGAATGAAATCAATTTCTATTTGGTGAAACTGTGGCTTTCTGGCTGTGTTGTCAGCATGGTGCTCTTAATTTCCTTCAGACTATCCACTCACGGGGGAGGAAACCCTCAGTGCTTTTCATTTATATGATATTATCCTTGACCTAACATTTGACATTTCTATTATTATTATTATTATTATTATTATTTTATTTTTTTATGGCCTGCTCAGCCTGCCTTTGGGGTGGGGCTGGCACAGCATGTAGTGCTGGGGATCGAACTTCAGTCTCTGTGGTTGCCTAAGCTTTCCTAAGCAGGTGCTTTAGACCACTGGGCCATCTCGCCAGCCCATATTTGGCATTTCTGATGGGCACATGCACAAATAATCAGCCTATCAATGGATGCTTTACCAAGAGTATGACCATACTAGAATCAGCCTAATCTATAACTAGAATGTAGAGCTAGGAATAGGCAATGTAAATGTTTCTTCCCAGCTCGAGGAGCTAAGTAAATAATGTCAGAGAACAGGCTGTCGACTCTGTGGGGCTTCATTCAGTGCAACTCATCGCTCCTCTTTCTTTTTAGCTCTACAAATAGCTCTGCTAGTCATCATCTACTGTGTATACTGCACAAAATTTCTTAACCTCTCTGTGCCTCACCAGTGTCCTCCTATATGAATATAGGTAAGCCTTTTTCCCAACCTCATAGCGCTTCTGCAAAATGCTCATAGTGATTTTTGTTAAGTACCTACAATGGTAGTTACTCAATTTGCAAGCACTGCTTCCTTAATGTTAGCTCACATTATTTCCTTCTGTTTCTCATCTGTTCTTTTTAAAATAGCATTACTGATCATAATAAGCACAGAATAAAAATTTCCAGTTCTACTCACTTGCACACGTTTGACGATCTTTGGTGTACTTATAGACTTGTATCACTGGCACCATGTTCCAGGTGGGGAGTAGCTTCCTTACCCCAGGAAGAGTCGCAGTGTCTATTCCTACGTCTAGTCCAGGGAATCCATAGCTTCTGTTCTTACAGATGTGCTTCTTTCTGAATATTTCCAGTAAGTAAAGCCATACAATATTAGGCTTCGTGTGTCTCACTTTTTTCCCTTATCTAGTAGGCCCGAGGCTCACTTCTGCCATCCCAAGCATCAGGCGCTCTTTCCTCCCTACTGCCTGATAGCACTTGATCTGATCATAAAAGTAAATCTCAGTTCATTCTTCATGTGCCAGCTATGACCACTGGGATCATTTCCACTCTTGGTAATTATAAATAATACTACTCTGAACAGTTGTGTTTAAGTATTTGTAGAAAATATGGTTTCCTTTTTCTTGAATAAATATGTAAATACTGGACTACTAAGTTATATTGTCATTTTATGTTTAGCATCTTGAGAAGCTGCCTTGGCTGAGGGTTCTAATTTCTTCATATTCTCCTCAACACTTTTGTTTATCTTTTGCTTTTTAGTCATCTGTCTTAGTTACTCTCCTCTCTTTGCTGGGAAAAACACCCATCACTTAAAATGAGGGAAGGAAAGATTTATTTAGCTCACAGTTAGTGGAGGTTTTAGTTCCTGTTTAGCTGGCTCCAAGGCAGGGAGGCACATGGCAGAGGGCAGCTAAGAGCAAAAGAGCCAATGGAGGAGTAGCAGCAGCAGCTTAAGCAGCTAACTGCTTTACCTTTCTTACATTGAAATGCAAGTCACCTGCTCCAGGGGAGATGCAGCGCCCACACCCACAATAACCAATTACAAATTCCAGAAGCTGCCCCATGACTCATGAGGCTTTGGGAGGACACCTAGACACAAACCATAACACCATCCTAGTGGATATGAAGTGCCACCTTACATAGTTTTTAGTAAGGTGTTCCCTAAGGACCAATACCACTGAGCAGTTTTCACGGGCCTTTAGGGCTATTCATATATGTTCATTGGAGAAATGTCTACTTGATCATTTTTTATTCATTTTTAAATTGGTTGCTTTGTCTTTGATGATTGCGTTTATAGAAATTCTTTATAAATTTTTGATACAAGTTCTTAATTGGATCTATGATTTTAAAATATTTTCTGCACGTCTTTGCATGGTCAGTTCACTTTCTTAAAGATGTTTTTAAAGCATAAAATGTTATAATTTTGATGAATTTCAAGTTAATCAGCTTCTCGTTTATGGATTATATTTTTAGTACAGAAGTCCCAACTACAAATGTTTGCCTAAGCAAAGCTTTGTGCTATCATCAAAAAATATTAATATATTAGCTTCTATACCTAGGCCTGTAATCAATATGTTTGATGTAAAATAAGGATCTGTATTCATTCTTTAGTATGTAGATACCCAGGATAACAAATGAAGTCCAGCACCATTTGTTAAAAAGGCTATTCTTATTGAATTGAATTGATATCTTGTCTAAAGTCAATTGCCTATAAATGAAGGGATTTTTCTGTACTTTAAATTCTATTGCATTGATTGCTGTCTACCATCCTTGTCTCAGAACTATGTTGTCTTAATGACTGAAATTGTGTAGTAATGTTTTAAATCAACTTAGCATTTTTCCTTTGGATTCCTAGATCCTCTTCTAAACTGAACCCCTGTCCTTATTCTTTGCTTTGCTTTCTGCTGCGCATTCTCTAAAAAGCATCCAAACATCTTTTAAAAGTCAGATCTTCCTCATCTTCTGTGTGAATTGTCTTATTTGCCTAAACTTTAATAAAAATCTAAAATCTGAACTGGGCAATATTGACCCTACTTACCTGATTGAACTTCATTTATTCCACCATAACTAAGCCATTCAAGTTGCAGAGAATCCTCTGCTTTGGCATCTTCACATATCAGTTCCCAGCATACTGGCTTAGAACCCTGCAGAGTGCCTGACACAAAATAAAATGCCATCATATAAGATTGCTTGCCATATGGTGGTAACTGCCTATATACCATTTTGCCCATCTTTTAAAAATTGGCTGATTTCTACCAGAAGTTTGTCTCTCATCTACTACTTTCCTGTTACCATGTTCTTTTGGTGCCCTTAAAATCCCTTTTACAATATTACATGATTATCCATTCTCCTAGATTGTAGGAGAATCAACATTGATTCTCATGATGCCTAATATTCAATAGATTATTAAATGAGTGGATGGATAAATACATGTTTTGAAATTTCAAGAAATGGCAGTCATGGATAACTTAGAAAACTTCTGGCATTTGGATTCACTGCTCATTGCAGTGAAATTATTTCCAGCCAGAACTACCAGGGCAGAATCAACTGAGTTTTGGCTTTTTCTTGAGCTCGTCATTCCCTGCTTGCAGTTTTTCACCTTCCATTGTTACAATATTATTGTCAATGGAGTCCACACATTATCGCGAGATGGCTCCAGTCCAATGAACACTAGACTAGCAATGAAAAGCTAAACAAAGACAACTCTTGAAATGAGAATATTCAGTCTGAATATTGCTTAAGGATACATTGTCCTGTCCTGGGCTTCTATGCAAATCAAATTCATGTGCTTGGTAACACATTTTCCCATCTTTTTTCCTTGACTAATATTTTCCTGTCCATGCCTTCTTCATGTTGCTTTCTACTTTTGAAATGTATCCTATCTCAACAGCTATTATTTATCTTTTTGCCACCTTCTAATGTTTTACCACAAGTAAGTATTATCAGATTCCTCAGAAAGCCTGTATTTCCCACCAACTCTCAGCAATTTTCACATCATTATGTTACCTAGGAGGCCAACCTCAGGAAAAATGATCTGACTATGAGACACCAAATTCAGAGCAACAACTCTATGTTGAACACTGTTGATGCTGATTAATTTCACTCTCATAAAGGGCAACCTTTTAGTGTTTTCATTGCATATTTACTCATGATCCTATATACTCATGGTCTTCCTATCTCTGCCTCACAGGCCAGCCCAGAACATGTGGAGAACAAAGTCCCTAGCTCCATCTTGCTGCCCTCTGCTTGTGCGGCTGCTTTCAGGATTTTGAGTTAAATTCCAGAAATAGGTTTAATTCTTTTTTTTTATCCATCTCATCATTACTCTTCATCTTAAACTCTCTTAAAAAATATCCCAAGGATTTTAAATGACAAATTATTAAGAGTTTAAGAGTGGTTTAAATAAGTGGCTCCTTATCTCAAGTGACCTTTCCTGTTTTTTCTAAATATGCTCACATAGAACAGGGTCACAAAACCAAATAACCCCAGAGACAAAGCTAGCCATCCTAGGATCCAGTGAACTGAGTAGTCCCATCCCATCATCAATCACTGATATTCTAATAAATCCCTGTAGAATATCATTAAAAAGTTACACATTTTTTACACAGAAATTTAGAAATCTAACCATATACAAAATTGTAGGAGGTCAGTCCTGTGGCAGTAAGTATGTGTTTTTAAAAAAAGGCACAACAAAAGATAATAAGAGACAAGGAAAAGATTCCCATCCCATCAACATGAGTCCGCCTCACAAAGCTCCTGGCGATGGTGCCACTGCCGTGATTCACACCCGCACTCTTTCTAGGCCTTCTGCTATGTTTCAAGGAAATATGACAGTGAAAAGTTTTCATGTAGGGTTTCTTGAGTTGGTACAATATTGAAGATACAGAAAGCCAATGCACAAATCAAACAAAACATTTCTTAAGGCTGCCAGTTGATGAATTCTTATATAGCAAGCCTACAAATATGTCCTGTGTCAAAGGCTTTGTTTAGCTCATTCCGTGAATATGCTTCATGAATATTAGTTGAGACCCTTTTCATGCTAAACCAGGTGCTAATAGAAACACTTGGGCCTGACCAAGGTAGGTCTTGCTGTGAGTTCACTTAGGTCCCTGTGCCATCTCCAAGGCAGTTTGTCTATAACTGGCACTCTTTTCCACTGAGTCTAAGTTTTGTGAAATCAGGCCATTTCTCTGTAGTCCTGCAAATCTGTCCAGCATCAGCCATATAGTCATAACTAAGGTTGCTGACCATGAGAGGAGCATCTCCTGGGGCCATTATTGCAGAGGAGGAGTAAGGGGGCAGTGTGTTCCCACACAGGTGAGGTCCCCAGGTGGAAGCAGGCCTACTGGTGGTTAGGAAGAGGACAGGTGTGGGTGCACTGGCAGTCAGCAGGGGAGAGGTGCAGCTGGAGAGGGGAGCTGGCGCCCTGGCTGTGATGAGGCAGAGAGAAGCCGGTCCTGGGGAGAACAGAGCGTGCAGGGCATCTCTCCTTCCAAAGTTGGTGTACCTCAGGAATTTCTGCGATAAGTTTCCCATCGAATAGTGAGTCACCACCAATAAGGTAGCATTAAGAGCACAGAGTTTCTAAATTACATGAAACTCGCTTTGTTAAGAACAAATGCTGGCAGAGCCATCCAAGGTCACCAAGTGTCAGTCTGAACACTGGAAACGGCTCATCTGAAGCGCACGCTCTCGCGGCCACTCCGCGTGATGGAAGTGTGCACGTCCAGCCCGGTGCTTCCCAGCCGTGAGTCATGTGGGCCTCTGTAAAAGGTCAGTGTATAATGATGCAACATTTTTCCTGGGGATGTCACTCACCATGCATTTTTCTACCCAAGACTTCTGAAAATCAATCTCCCAGTTTTTAACCTTTTTTTTTCTTTCTTTTATTATTATTATTTTTCTTTTAGCCTAGCCTGAGCAGTCAGATGTTGGAATATGCCATCAAACAATTCATCCATCCCTAACCTTTCTGTGTTTGTAGAGGACAATTAAA
>PVKN010042288.1:0-10414 GCA_004027915.1 Capromys pilorides
AACATTTTTCCAACTCTTTATTTTCCATTATTTATTTCTTCATCTGAGAAGTGCTTATTTCTTTCAGATGTCCGTTTATGGACTGGGTTCTTAAATTTGGGAGGCCTGATTTTTTTTAATTCCTTATATATTCTAGATAGTCCTTTAAAGAACAGCTAAAAAATTTTGTTCCCACATGATGGTTTATATCCTTACTCTGTTGATGATTTCTGTTACTGTTAAAAAGCTTTCTAATAAGATGTGATCTCATTTGAGTCTTTATAATAGTTCCTGTGTGAGCCGGGTTTTCTCCATAAAGTCTTTGATAAAAGCCATCTATAACAAGTCAGTATCATGTAACTTCATATGAACATGCTATGATACATATACTATTATTAATTCACTTTTTGCTTTTTATTTTTAACTCTTTAAAAATTATACTAGCACATGTATGTACATCTTTTTATGTATTTAGTACAGGGTCTACAGGGTCTCACTGTGGAAATTGGACTCATAGTGAGTCTCCTGTCTTCAGCCTCCCAAAGTGCTGAGATTACAGGCCACCACACCCAGTCTCAGTTACTGTCTTAGTGTGCTGTGGGGGTGGGGCCAGCACAACACCCTGGGCATCAAACCCCAGTCCCTGTGTTTGCCTAAGCAAGCTCTTTAGTCCATTGGGCTCTTTGACCCTCTACATCATTTATGCACTGCTTGTGAAGAGTTGAAATTCCTGTCTAGTCTGACAAGTCATTATCCCTGGCACTGAAGATCACTCTTACCTTTACAAAGGGTAGTCACCCTCAGGTATATTGAGTTATCTTCACTAATCTACCTATTGATGAAATTTTCTTTGCAAGTAAAGCTTTCTCAGATAACCACTGAATTGCTTTGCTCAGTCTGTGGTTCTGTAACATAGAAGCTGTTTTGAATTGTACTCAATGCTACAAAATGCTATCTCTTCAATTAGAATGTCATTTTCCTATTCATTGCAAATACAGGTATTGTGCAAGGTCCTGAATCCCACCTATTGGCATGGAGTAAATCAAAAGTGAATGAAGTAAAGATCAATGACAGAGACTCTCTAGAAATATGTATTTATTCACCAAGGTTGTGCAGTATCTAAAATGCACAAATAGAACAGTGCTCTTGCAGGGCCTTAGGGGTGGGGATTCCAGCAATCCACTGCTTATTAGAGGTAAGTCTCAAAAATGTTATTGCTCTGTGTATTAGTTAGAGTTTTACTTAGAGGAACATATATAAGGAACAGATATTATCACAAGATTTACAATGCATAAGGAATTACTAGATTGGCTTACAGCAGTCAGCCACAGAGTCAGATGAGGAAGCGTGCAGAGGGCGTCTGCACACCCAGACTGAAGAATTCAGTCCCAAGGTCTGACGGTGACTGCAGTGTCCTGTGCAAGTCTATTTGTCAACCAATAGGTCTGTGATGGAAGACTGAAGAGTCTGTGACAAAAGCTGAATGATCCAGGCCGGAGGGTGAGGAGTCTGCACTGCAAGCCAGGCAATGAAGTCTGAGCCGAAGGTGAAGACTGAAGCTCCTCTGAGAAAGTGGAAGTTCGACCCCTTCCTCAGCCCCTTTGTATGGTCTCTTTGTACTGAGTCACTCTGGGGCGGGCCCATCGCATGCTAGGACCGGCCCTCTGTCCCCACCAGCAGGGAACCAAGTTGACACAATACGTCAACCACTACACTCTGTTTCTATAGACCAAAGAGGAAAACGAGCAGGATGATTTGGGGTCAGCCAAGTAGTGAGCATGATTCTAATACAGAGAGCAGATCTCCTAAAGAACTCAAATTGCTTCAGGTGAAGAATGGACACCATCAGAAATCTACCCCAAAATAAAATAGACTTTTCTGATGAGGAACTAGGGAAATACTCCAGAGAGTTAGTGTTCTGTGCCCCCCACCCCAGCCCCCCGTGTACATTTCTGTGCTATGATGCAATGTGGGTAAGCCAACAACAATGAAATAAAGATGTACACGACTTCACACTCAGGAAGACCAGAGTGGAGAGCCAAGTGAAGGCAGAAGACAAGCACTGCACGCTGTTGCCCTGTGCTGCATGGGCGCTGTTTTCAGCCAAGAGATGCTTCACCTGAAAGGCACAATGGAAACCTTGGAAACACGCATTTCAATGTGTTTCATGAAGTGCCTTCAGCACACTCAGACTGCACCTTTTGCTGATCATTGCCTGCGTGTTGGCTGAAGTCATCTCTTCGGGAAAAACAAGAAATTTTAAGGAATTTCCATTCTTGAAGCCACTGATGTACTGATTCTCTTACTCTGGGCGAAAATTAAAATCTGCTCGCTCTACAGTGGTCAAGCTGAGTTCTAGGAGGTCTGCTATAGGTAAGCATCCTTTTCCCCACTGTTTCTATATTTGCTGCTTTTGTCTTCATGACATTGCTGATAGTTCTTAGTCTGAAAAAAATTGGTATATTCCTCTCCAATAACCAGAGTAACACCATGCTTATTCAGCAACTAAAATTTTTTTGCTTTTTTTGTTTGGTGTTCAGGGACCATGCATGCTATAGTTCTTTCTCAATTCTAACTCCTACTGTAATTCCTTGTACAAATTTTCCTGCTCTTATTGTAATTACGATCATCCTGCCTCATTCACCCAGACCCCTGGGACTAAAGGCATGGGCCACCACACCTAGCTATTTCTTATCCTTAGTTAGAATCTTGGAATATGGCTTCTAGATGATCCAGTTTATTTATATACAAAAAGTTTACTTGAGGTCAAGTTTTGGAATAAATAAATCAATAACTCATTGGCCTGCCCCCAACACTGTAGTTTCTCACATTCCACTTCCCAGGGATGCCAACAATGAGGAAAGAAAATTTAAAATATCACCTAATTGTGAACAGAGAGGAGGTGCTTCTCCAGAACCTTCTGTAGTGCAGCTCATCTTGTACCACAGGCTTCCCAGGAGTAGAGACCCACAAAATAGGACTGGCCACTGGGTGTATAACATTGGCGGGCGACTCATCTGATCCACATATATTAGGACCTGGTTGCCTCAGTCCTGCCCTGCTCACGTGGTCAGACCTTTGAAGCTTAGGTAAGTGAGAAAAATCACCGATGTTACTGTATAAATGCAGCCCTTGGGGCACAAAGAGACAACTAGACCATGGGATCCATGATGATAGGAAAAGGAAGCTGGGACTCAATTCCTTTGCACGAAGTTGAAATTCAGTAGACATAAAAATATATCAAAAAGTTGTAAACACAACCAATAAGATGCAAGACTGAATATTTATTTGAATGAGAATATTTTACTTTTGTTTGTGGTAAGAAAGAAGTATCCTAAAATTGGAAGGTTATTAATCTGATATTATCTATCAAAGTATCTTTCTCCACTAATATTAATCTCAGCATTCTGTAATTTTTCACACTATTACTTTAAAGTATATACCAACAGTTTAGTATATCTTTTCATTAATTGCTAATTAACACTTTGAAGAATCAGCTTTTAATATTAAGCAGAATGTAAGCTCAATTAATACAGGCAATTTTTTTGTACTGGAACCTAGCACACTGCTAAACTTAAACTTGGTAGCAAATGAATACAATTACCTTAGCTTAGAACCAAGGTGACTTTGATACAGGCTGCCACTACTGAGTTATAGACACAGAAAACTAAATATCTATCATGTACTTACCACTGTCACTGTTGGTTCCAATGAACTAAAACCAGATACCATTTTTACATCAACAATCCCCATGTTACAGACTGGATATCTCCCTGTGTAATTACAGATAAAAGAAAGGGGCAAACTAGGCTTCACTACATTTTCAGTTTTGCCTTCTTTTCACCATAAGTCATGACATCTCCAGTAACTTCCCTAGTTACTGCCTGTTTGCAGTGACCTTTCCACCTGTCCAAACAGACAGCCCTCCTGACCACTACAAATACCTGTGGAAAGTGCCTGCACGGTAGGCGCCTGCAGTGTTCCCCACAAATCCACATGTCTGGGCACAGCTGAGGCATAATAAAGTATATTTCTGAGAGGGGACTAGAAATGTACATTTCCAGACAAATTCTGCCCAGAAATTTTTAAAATATCTTTTATGCATTTATTTGGTAAAGGGTCTTGCTATGCCGCTTGGACTCATAGTGACCCTCCTGTCTCAGCCTCCCCAGTGCTGGGATTACAGGCATATGCCGCCACACCCAGTCTTGGGGCCAGCAGGGCAACATGGCATACACAGGAATTTTTTTGTTCATGTTTGAAGTTCATGTAGTTTACGATCACTTGGGGAATGGTTGCATATTCACCTTGCAGTATGTTTCTTTTGGTTTTTAATTCTCTTGACTCCCCTTCCTCCCTCCTCCTCCAGTTCTACTATCCTGTTTTTCATCCTTGTTATTATTTGTCTATAATGGAATATTATTCAGATATAAAGGCTGGCAAATTTGAGACATTTCTAAGAAAATGGATGCATCTGGAAAAGATAATGTTTAATGAACAAACCAGACACATACACTTAAATATTGTATGGGAGCTCTCATTTCACTGAGGTGAAGTACAAACAAGGATGATGAGTGGATAGAAGAGAGCAAGGGGATGGATCTCTTGCAATAGGGAAGATGTTGAAGGGAACAGGGCAAGGGGTAAGGAGGAGGGGAAGGAGAAATAATAAAGACATGCCATGTACAGGAACATAATAGCCTCAAGTAATGTAAATGCAATATGCCACAGCATACGCTAAGCAGATTTTTAAATCTCCAGTTTATGCCACTTCCTCATAACTTATATGCTTCAGAGTAATGAATGATCTTTTTCTGCATGTGAGGATTATCTTCATAACTAGACTGTAAGACTTCCCTAAATAAAAGACTGTATTTGCATCAAAAATCTGCCTAACTAATATAGCATGATTTTTGTGAAACATTTAAGTTATTTTGTGTATTGAGTATGAATCAAATTATTATTTTTTTCTTTTCATTGGAAATCCACCAGATTTTATACTCATACCAAATATTGCTAGTGATTTCCTAAAGCCTTTGACAACTGCTATCATATAGTGAGTCCTTTTTCTCCAGAAAAGTGGAATTTTAAAAAGATGGGAGTATTTTACAGGGAAGTGGGCCTATCTGAAAGTATTACTAAAAAAATGGCTTATTTTCCAAGTACAATGGTGGGAATATACTATCCTAAACACCAACTAATTAGAATTTACAATTATACAAATTATCACTGTCTACACTGATAAAGATAATTTTTGTAAACAGGAACAGAAAGGCTACTGTACTACATAGCAAAGTATTTCTGGGAAGTGTGAGTATAAAAGGAGCCCTCATCCTGGAATGGGACAAGTTGTCATAGAAATCACACTATTTCACAGTGGAGCAAGTCAAAAGGGAAAGTTATCTTCAGGAATCCATTTCCCCCTTGACAATCTATTGGGACTACATGGAGAGAAAAAGTCTTAGCAAACATCCTCACCTTCTTTCACGGCTTCCTCGGTGATTTCAGCACTTCTTTCCTCTTGTCCTGGTTCCCTGCCAGGCCAAGTGGCATGCCAGGAGTGCCGTGGGTGTAGACGTGGCTGCCGTGGGTCATTCCTCTGTGGTTTCCCAGGCTGAGTTCAGGCAGCACAGCACTTTGCTGACAACAGCGTGCTATGAGAGAGAGCAGTGGTCCTGTGAACTCGTGAAAAGGGCTCCTGGAGTTCTGGAAATGAACACGGACACTGTAGGAGACCAGTACCAGCGCTGTGTCTATCGATCCACCCATCCATCCATGGTCTCACCATCTTTTGCTAAAATATACTTTTGTAAAAGATTATTTTCTAGTTATATTATAAGCTAATAAGGGCTGGATTAATACTCTATGTTCTAGATTAATTTTGGAATATAATCTAGCATTTTTGAAAAAGTATGTTCTCCTTGTCAGAAATTAGCTAATGTTGAGAACTATGCAAAATGAAGGCAGCCATTTAGCATTTTAAGGAATGGTACAGCTGCAGGTCAGTAGGTTTCAAAGCCGTCTGGCCAGCTGGGACCACAATATGGGATTTACAGTGACAGGAAGTGGGACCTCTGGAAGGGCCATGGTGATACAGGCAGAGAGGGTCGCCTCATCTTCTGCTCCACCCTATAAATATAAGACATGGGAAAAAGATTAACTCCACTTCAGGAAACGCTTGAAAGCTATGTTCTCTGCTCATGGCCAATCCTTCCTCTTCTATAGCTCCTTGGAAGTTCTTGTCATGCACATCCACACTGCTCCAAGTCCACTCTCAACCCAGATTCTGTGTCTCTCGCCCCTCTAACATGTGGGTGTGCTCTCCCACCTGTTGTCCTCCCATGCTTTTAGTCTCTTCTATTTATGACTATCTTTAGAAACATTGCCACAGGAGAATGAGCCACGTGATCCTAATGAGCTCACAGAAGAGATCACCTTCAAGTCCCTGCGCAGCAGTGACCCAGAGCTCCTGGAGCACCCATTGTCTTGCTTCTGGAAGAGCCAGGCCAAGGTGTGGGTAATGTGTATTTCATCGGTGAAAATGAAAGTTCGAGTTTGGGCCAGGGTTTTGAGCACAGAGGCTGTGAGCCTGATGGGAAGAAGCCTGGGATGCGGACCAGTGGCTCTGTGCAGCGCCTTCACATGCACAGGCTTCAGGGGGCTCCCTTGGCATTCATGGGTCAGCAGGAGGATTTCTTTGTGCTCATAGCTGGGGCGTCTCCAGGACCCTGCTGTCTTCCCTTGGGCTCTTGGTTTTCTTCCTTGTTGCTTCAGATGTTTGGGCTCTATCTTTGTTTATTCAGGTGGTTGACTAAGACATTTCCACTTCCTTCCCTTTCAGTAACTTATTTTTGTATTAGAAAAAAATCTTGAACCTCCCCCATTATATGCACTATCATCCTTTCCATGTTTTCTGTCTCAAAAATTAAACTTCCCCACCTCCTACTGGCATCTTTCCTATTCTTTCCACAAGTCTGCTCTTCATTTATTATGTGCTATTTGCCTGTGCATATTTTCTTAGAAAAATAGTGTTATTTTTACAGCTATTTTGACCTCAGGTTCTAGCATGTCTTGGATGCTGGCAAATAACTTCAGTAGCCTGAAGTTTTATTTGTGATGGGCCTTTGGGAGAAATGAGAAAGCTTTGGTGACTGTATTAACTCAAAAATATGTTTGAGAGATGGAGTGGATAAGTCCTGAGGAAATATAGGTCCTGACACTTATTATTTATGTACTTAAGAGTTATTTACTTCACAGCACTGGGTAACATTTTCACTTCTATAAAAGGAGGCTCATTGCCACAAGGTGCAAGTACTGTACAAGGCCTGGTACAAGGTGCCCTTCTCTCACCAACTCTGCCTTGACTCTTGCCATCCCAATCCCCAAGGGCACTGTCAGAGCCATTTGGGTATTTATAGCTCAGCTTTCTCTGATAGCCTGGAGTGGAAGGTCTCAGATGTTCCATGAGGAATCAGTGATATATCAGAGACAAACAGGTTTTGCACATCGACAGACGGTGGCAGAGAAACCACCAGCATGCTCTGACTTCTCAGCATGCCGGGCCTCCAGAAGAACAGCCTTCATGTTCACTCAAGGTTAAGGCTGCTTGAGCAGAGAAAACTTACAAAAACAAAAAGAAGTTCTGTCCCTGACTCACCAGTACTGAGCTAGCCAATAGCCTCTGGCTTGATCTTCTGAGTAGCTGCTGGGTTTCATTCAGATATTTCAGTACATAGATGTAAGGAGTAAAAAGGACCGTGTTCTGTTCTCCACAGCTGTGGGGCATCTGAAGGAGGTTCTGTGTGCCTCTTATGGAAGAACTTAGTACATCACCTGGAGATGAGACATGGGAACAGCCACTGTCCTCAAGAACCAATGATATTTGCATGTATAATATTTATGTCTGAAAACATAGCTGATGTGGAGGAATTTTAACATGATTGGAGGATCACACATGCTAGAAACCAAGTACACCATTGTCCACTTGGAGCCAGCGTGTAAGAGAGAAGCTGAAGAATTGAAACACAGTTAAAAACTGCTTGAAAACAGAAATGTGGTGGTGTGAAAGCATAGCAATGGATGTTGTCCAAATCTTCTATGGGCTGAATAACTCACCAAACACAGAGAAGTAAGCTCTAGCCAAATCTTTCACCAATTTTGGTGGGAGCTCCAAGGATAATTTTTCAGAGACCCCAGTATCTTGATCAAAAAAAATCAAATAGGGGCCAGGAAGATAGCTTGGTGGTCTAAGTGCCTGCCTGGCAAATGCAAGGACCCAGGTTCAAACCCCAGTACTGCATGCCATACTGCCATAATCCCAGCCCAGGCGAGATTGAGACAGGAGGATCACTAGGAGTCCAAGCTGTATAGGCAGGCCCCTTACCAAATAGGTAGATAGATAGATAGATAGATAGATAGATAGATAGATAGATAGATAGATAGATAGATATAGATGGATGATTAAAATAAATCAAATACATAGATGGCTTATCTTTGATATTTATATTTTTTCAAATCTTAAGGTTAGTGGTTATAGGCATACATCTTAAATTTTGACTAGCTATCTCCTTAGAAAGTGTTCTTGATTTTAACATTCCAAATTCATATTTCCTCCACATTTTCCAGGCTCTCCCTGCCTCTTCTACTACTCGTTGCACTGAACACCTCAGCAACTATTCAGAAGAAGGCTCTGAGTTTCTGAGATACCCGCTTCTACTAAGGCCTTCCTAAAATGCTTCCTAGACATAAGGAAATAATGTATTTTTGGATCAACGGGTAGCTGACATGCGAATAGACACTCAAGCTATCAGAAGTAAAAGAATAAACTACCGCTGCTTGCATTCCAGCAGCTCCTCACTCTTGCCATGATCTTGGGGTATTTCACTGGCCACTCAGGATACTCCTGTCAGAGTCCTTGCTAGGAGTGCTGAGTAAGAGAGGTGCTTAGGAACAGGAATTGACCAATGGCAAAATATGTCTTTGATTATTCTTTTTTTATTTTAGGGAAGGGTCTACAGGGTGTTCAGGGGCTCACTACGAGATCAGACTTGCAGTGATCCGCTTGTTTACAGCCTCCCAAGAGCTGGGATTACAAGTACGCACCACCGTGCCATCTCAACTGTTGTCTCAGTGGGGACCAGCGTGGCAAGCCCGGGGACAAGACCGCCAGCCCCTGCGCCTGCTTGCAGGCGCTTTAATCCACTGAGCTATTTGGCTGGCCCTGGTTATCCTTTAAAAAACAAAAAAAAAGAAAAAAGAAAAAAACAACTTTATTTATTTATATTATGGCCAGTTCAGCCTGCCCTGGGGGTGGGGCTGGTGCACCATGTGGTGCCAGGGATGGAACCATGGTCCCTGTGGTGCCTACGATTGCCTAAACATGCACTTTGGAACGCTGAGCTATCTCGCCTACACAGCCCTGGCTATTCTTATTGTCCATGTTTCAAAAACAAATCTCATTCATCTCTAATGACCCACTTGATACCTTCTGCCTTTCAATAACTGCAAGGCAATTTTTTCAAATCTGCTATGGATTAATGGGCTGTTTGTCACTTTTAAAGAAGTCATTTTGTCCCATCTATCTTTGTGAGGTCTCTTGTAATAATGGATTTTTGACCATGATTTCACTTTTAAAAATTTATTTCAAATTATTAACTCTTTAAGCAGCTGCATATTGGAAACTATCTTGTGCCAGCTATTGTTCTAGGTCCTAAAAATGCAGTTTTGAGCAAATGTAGACACAACTGGTACTCTCTTTTGCTTTACTTTGTTTTTGTTGTTCTGGCTTTGATTTTCATTCAGTTTGATTGGGTAATGGCACCACGCACTGACTGAGCCTAGGCCTTCATGCTGAGCCAGTGCCTCCTCCTTTTCATTAGACGTAATTGTGCTAGGGCTCTAAGGTGCCCAGGCTGGGCTGGAACTTTTGGTCTTCCTTCCTCAGCTTTCCAGAACACTGAGACTGTAAGTGCATACCACCACACTGCAAACTTTTCTTAAATTCACACCTAGTCGCAGGCCAGATCCATCTTGCACAATAAATGCTTCTAACCTCTTCTCAAATGGTCATTTTTAAAATATGTACACAGTAGTTAAAGAGCAATTAATGTCACATGAGAAAAATATACTATGGTAAATATATTTATTCATGATTTGCCATACTATATATATGAATTTTTCCTGGCCATAAAAATATGTAGTATTTACATGAACCACAAGTCCAGAAATATATATTCCTTTACCAAATATCCAATAGTCTGTTCCCACTATTTTAGGACCACTTTGATTCTGACCTCTTCCTAGATTTTTTCTAAGATACTCCCTTCTTGGCCTCCATATGTGTGAGATGGAAAGGTTTCTGTATTCTGAAGAAAAGAGCTCTAAGAGGAGCTAAGATGTCCCATATGGTGCTCTGTTTGTAGTACTGATAGCTGTA
>PVKN010042289.1:0-10417 GCA_004027915.1 Capromys pilorides
TAGCTTTCCCAAAATATCTCGAGTAAGAAAGCTACACACTTCTGAAGTCACTTTTTCGTTCATAGTGATTCCTACTAAATGAGACACTCACTCTGACCTAGTACTAGCAAAACTCTGTTTAGACATTTACTCAACAAAATTGCAGCAGAGCCAATGTTAACACATGCTGAGCTAGCTCGCTGTCACATTAGTCTCTGTACAATCAGTATATTTAGAGTACTTCAATTTTAAAAATAAATATAATAGTCAAGTGTGCTCATCCCAGTGCTCTGGGAGTATGAGGTGGGCAGAACACGGTTAACTTAGTAACTGAGATATGCTCTCCAAATAAGACATTAAAAGGGGCAGGGATGCAGCTTACTGCAAAGGCCCAGGGTTCAATCCCCAGCACTATAATTAATTAATTAGCTAATTAATTAAAATGAACATTGCAGAGAAACATCTTCCTATTATCTACAATGTACATATCCCAAAGAGGAAAGGCACAAAGGATTTTTGCAACATTTTTAGTAACAATAAAAATTTGAGGTATTTGCAAGGTGAACAGTATAGTATAGGACACATTTTATAATAGCATTTTATAATGAATCACATACTTCAAGTGCAGGAAATTTATCCACACACTAAATACTAAAGAATCCAGCTGAGGGCCTAGAGCTCATAACAATGCCTCCCACCAGTCCAACTCAAGCCAAGAGCCCACAACAAAGTCTCGTGCAGGCCCGCTTCACAGATTTGTGCTGGAAAGGCCCAAGGGTCAGTGGTGGAAGCTAGGAAGTCTGTGCCAGTGGGGTGAAGGATCTGTGCTAGCAGACAGAGGGATCTGAACTGGAGCCAGGAAGCAACACTCAAGGTAAGCACCAGTGCTCCTCACAAAGTACCACAGCCATCCTCAACAGCAGTGAGGTCCTGAGCTCCTCCAGCGATGAGGAAAGCAGAGTCCCCATCAGGAAAGCCAATGTGACAAGCTTCTCCGTGAGGCTGAGTAATGCCCCATCTTCCCTTCTGGAGCCAGGAATTAAGGTCCAAGATGAGAACCAAGCTTCTCCAAAGTTCACTGGGAAAGCCAGCAGGACAAGGTGCTCCAGCAGAACAGCCCAAGAGAGCTAGTAGCTTCCAATAGCTCCAACAGCTTCTCCAAATAGCATGCCTAACAGCATTTTAGCTGCTTCTCCTGTTCTGCCCTTAGGCTGCTGGCAACAACCCTCAGGTGGGCCTTTCACACCCAGCACCATGCGACTTCAATTCAGCTGGGTGTAAGAAGTTGACCACCAACTAGCCATCCCTCACACAGTGGCTCTGTAAACCCATGCAGAACAAGAGCTGAACAAAATGCAGTACACTCAGAACAGAACCTCGTATTGTAGCTAAAATCCATTATCTGGCTGCTCCCTTACTTAACAGCACATGGCAGTGCTGGTGGAAAAGGGTGTGTGCTTTGGGACCACAGAGGCAGCATGGTGCCATACAGTCCAACATGTTCGTGTCCCCCAAAACCAAGAACATCAGGGAACTCCTACAACTTAATAAGAAAATTATAGCCCTATTTAAAAATGGACAAAAGGCTGAAAATAAAAACATTTCACCAAAAAAGTATATATATACATGCAAATGGCCAGTAACTACATTAAAAAGATACTTAAGAACATTACTTAGTAAGGATCTGAAATCAGAACCATAGTAAGACACTACATCACATCTACCAGAGCACCACTAAAAAAAATCAGAACAACACATGTTGGTGAGGATAGAAATAGAGACTTTGTGCATTGGCAGTGAGAATGTAAAATGGAATAGACATTGTGGGAAATAACAGCACCAGCAGTTCCTGGAAGAATCACATGAAGCACTACCACAGGATCCAGCAATTCTACTTCCAGGAACACACCCACAAGGATTAGAAGAAAGTCTTGAAGAGACAGCTGTGTGCCAGTCTTGACCAGAGAACTATTCACAATGGCTAAATCGTCAAGCAACCCACTATTCATGGATGAACAAATAAAACATGGTACATACAAATAATGGAGTATTATTTGGCCATAGGAAGAAAGAAACTTCTGATGCATGCTGGGAACATAAGGTGTGACAGGAGTGACCCTTAAAAACATTATGCTAAGTGAAAAGGGCCGGTCATAGGAGCAAAAGTACTGTAAGGCTTCATTTGTATGACATTTAGCAACAGCCAAATTATAAGAAATGGGGGGGGGGGTGGCCAGGAGCTGGAGGGAGAGGAGAAAGAGGAGATACTTCTTAATAATGGGTGATTTTAAGAGTGAGAATGGAGGGCCGGTGAGATAGCTCAGCAGTGTAAAGCACCTGCTTAGGAAAGCTTAGGCCACTACAGGGACAGCGGTTTGATCCCCGGCACCACATGCTGCGCCAGCCCCACCCCCAGGGCAGGCTGAGCCGGCCATAACATAAATGAGTGAATAAATAAATAAATAATTTTTTAAAAAAAAGAGTGAGAATGGAGATGCTAACGATGATGCAACACAATAAATATGCCAATGATACTGAATGCAGGGTCGATGCTGTAAGTTTTCTATTATGTTTATTTTCCCATAATATTAAAAAAAAAAAAAAAACTTATGTCTACAAAGCCAAGACACTTCAACTTTTCCATGATGTGTGCAAAACTGGATCAACATGTTTTTATGAAGTCTGGTAGGACTCAGCCTCTCTCAGAGATTACAGCCAAAAGTATTTTTAGTGCATCTTAAACTGCTAAAATTTTTAAAGAACACTGATTTTACATATCAGATGTAACAAAAAAATGTTATAAAATGTTATTTTATGCGCTCATGAGAAAAATAAATGACAGGAAAAGAGCTGTTCCTATAAAAATACCTTTTCCACCAGGAATACTATAAAAATGTACTATTAAAAAATAGCATTTCTAAATTGGTACTTTTCAGCTCATACATGCTGGCCTCCTTGCTTGAAATGTTTTTAAAGCAATAATCACAATAATAAGAGACTCTTCCCAGGAGAAAATGAAGAGGCAGAGGAACAACACAGACCTGGAAAAGAAAACTGAGGAGCCGCAGCCAGTGCTGGCCTGGATTTTAGAGGGAACTGTGCTCATCCTGAAGGTTCTGCTCCCCAGCTGTGGCACCAACAGATCCCGGAAGCCTTTGCCCGACCTCTGGTCCCTGCCTGGGGATGCCACGTGGGTACTGTGTTCCTGCTGGGAAGGAGGCATGAGCTGAGATCTTTCCATTGCACAGAAAGAGTGCCTTCCAGACTTCAATTTCATGATTAGAAGTGGAAAAAGAAACCAGTCACAGGTGAATCATCACACAACGGTAGGCTTTTGTGCTTTCTATGGACAGAAAAACTAGCTGAAGTGTTGGAATCAGGTGTGAAGGGGCCCCAGGAGACCCTAACCCTGGGAACCCTGAAGGTCAGCACCTGTGTCCCTCCCCCCGCAACCTCCCAGTCCTGAGAACGACTGTCCATAATGTCCAAGCCAAAGAACACACTGGCAAGCACAGTAGTTCAAAAATAAATCTTTTCTCCTCTGACAAGCTCTTAAGACTTACATTTACGACAAAATGTAGCTAAAATGGTACACACAAATCAAAGTCAATATAAATGCCACTCTTTGGACTTATTATTATATTATGCTTTTATAATTAAAGTCTTCCTGTATTTGGGGGCAACTGGTCAGGGAAACATCCAGCTTCTCGCTGACCAGGAGTTCCTTGCCCTTTTATTGACCCCCATCAAACAGGTCTCTGCTTTGTGCCTGGGTCACTCAGCTCTACCAGACCCCATCACCAGTGATCATGCCACAGACTCTCCACTGCACTGGCCATGGTGTAGAAGGGGTCTTTGTGTTCAGGCTGCCAGTGACGAGCAGCTCCTCATGGGAGGCCTGTGTCCTCACAGTCTCCAGCCCTGTGTGGCCACCTCCCACTGAGCTCTGGGTCACCCCCCCATGCCCACAGCCAAGGGGCCTTCTCCAACTGCCTGTGTCTGAGTGCCCTTAAGTTGGCACCTGCCCTAAGGGACCACCAGCTCCCTGGGGATCAGTGCACCTCAGGGCCAGTCCCTGGCAGGAGAGCAGAGAAGTGAGTGGAAGGACCGGCAAGCTGACAGTGCTGCACATGTGGGCAGAGGCCTATGCAGAGGCTGAGCCTGCGGACAAGAAACAACCAGCACCGGCTCCTACTCAAGGGCATCAGCAGCAGGGACTGAGCACTCCATGCAGCCAGGACTCAAGGGGTGAAGGCAGGCCCGGCTGGCGCCCTGATGTGTCTTCAAGGAGGTGCTGCCTGAATCAGACCTTTAAAGATGGGGAAAATACGATGGCAGATAGGGAAGGCATTGATTCCAGGTGGATGATGAGAGATGCTAAGAGGAAAAAGAATGATGCTGATTCAGAAACAGCAGCCGGTCTGCAGTAAACCAGTCCTGGATTGATTCAGCACAGAAAGCTTCTACATGAACTGCCTCAGCAATCACACACTGTCAAACACGAGCCCTTTGTGATGTCCGTGTGGGCTTAAGTGTAAAATTAAACTGCATCAGCCAACTGCCCAGGGCCAACATCCACGCATTTCATTAAACTGCATCTCACACAGAGGTTAGGGCTGGGGCACCCTTCACACATCAGCAGACGGGGAGGCGCTCGACGGCCAGGACCCATGCAACCCAGAACAGAAATGACTTTCCAACCAGTCTCAGGAGGCTGCACTTAAGCAATCTCCCAGGCCACTGTGGCCCAAGTGTCCCCTCCTGTCAGTCTTCACTCACTGCAGAAACAAGTCAATCACCAGCACGTGCCTCGGTGTCACTTGCAGCAGGCTGGTCAGTCATCAGTCACTGACACACTGACCGCTGTCACTCCATTGGCTTTTCCCTGACACCTCTGCAACTGTGTTGGGCAGGCACCAGCCCTGGGTCATTTTCATCACATTCGCTCCAGGTGATGAGGGCTGAGAGTGGCCTCAGGTTAGACCTCCAGAACAAGGCTGAGCCATTCCGCTCATGAGCACTGGACGGCCACAGAGTGCCAAGTGTTTTTAGACCCACGGTGGTGGGGAAAAGAGGAGGGCAGAGTGGACTGGAAGGACCTAACTCAGGAGCAGATGAAGACGGTGACAACAGGTCCTGGTCTGCTAAGATCTGCCTGATGCATTGCACAGCAGGCAATAATTGATATTAATAAATTGGCATAAGGGGCTAGGGAGATAGCTCTATGGCACAAGTGCCTGCCTGGCAAGTGCAAGGTCGTGAGTTTGAACCCCCATCCCGCAAAATATAAATAAATAAAAATTGGCATAAAATAAATTGAGAGTCTGTCCTAGGCCTAAGTGACTGGTGGCAAGGCCCTAAGCACGAGGGGGACAGAATTAATCCCAGGCCAAAGATAGCAAAGGGTCTGTGAAGTCCCAGTGCCTCAAAGCGGGAGAAATGCCACAGCTGAGGACTCTGACTAGTCCTAATTCCTTCTAGTTCAGTAGTCACAGCAGCAGACAATCAGGTTAGGAGTTAACCACAACCTGCTTCTGGGTGCTTTTCCAAAGCTGCTTTGTTCTTTGAATCCTCAAGCTTGGCCGTGTCAGCAGTCCTCCTGCATGGCTTCCTGCAGCCACGTACCCCACCAACTATGCTGTTCACCTAACAAAGGCCAGGGACACCATGCCTCGGGGGTCTCAGTCCTTCACTGGGCTTTGACCATACTGGTGCCCCTTATAACAAAAATACATATACCTTATCTGTATTCTATTCTGTCATCATAACCCTGAGCAAGAGATCAGTGGTCCCAGGCCACGGACCCAATACAGGCCCAGCAAGTCCCAGTTGGCAGGGCATTCCCAGAGCACACAAGGCCCCCGGCAGAGCCCAAATGTGCTGCTCTCTGCACTCCCCACGCAGACATGCCGAGAGGTTTTACCATGGCCCTGGATGAGTCCTCTATCTGCCCTGGAGGGCCAAGGGAGTGAGACTGTGAAGCCTGGCACCCAGCTGCCCTCAGTCCCTGCACCTTGAGGCCTCAGAGTGGCCTCACATGACACCTCCAAAACCAGGCTAAGCCATTCTGCTCAGGAGCACTGGAGGGCCACAGGGTGGCAAGTGTTTTTAGGTCTGCGGTGGTGGTGGGGAAAGGAGGAGGGCAGAGTGGACCCGAAGGACCCAATTCAGGAGCAGATAAAGACAGTGACACACAGGCCCCTGGTCTGTGACAAAAGCCCAGTCCCTCTCCTCTCCTACAAAGGCACATATACTTGTACACACAGCAGGGGACTGAAGTACACACACACACACACACACACACACACAGCATGAAGATGAACTCTGAGGAGCCTGTGAACCCCTAAAAGCCCCTTAATCCAGTTAGCACCCCTCATCCCTCCTGGCCTCCGGGAGACTGGATTTCAGCATACCTCATGTTCTCAGCACCTTGCAACATCTCTGCATGGTGAAGCAGTTTATCTATGGGGTGTCCTGCAAAACACAGCAAGAACTGCAGCTTTTACCCGTTTCAGAGCTTTTTTTTTTTTTTTTTTTTTTTTAAGAAAGCGTCTACAGGGTGTTCAGGGTCTCACTACTAGATCAGATTCATAGTGATCCACCTGTTTACAGCCTCCCAACAGCTAGGATTACAAGTACACGCCACCACGCGCAGTCTCAATTGCCATCTCAGTGCACCCCAGGGGCAGGGCCAGCAGGCCCAGGGATCAAACCCCGAGCCACTGTGTCTGCTTACAGGTTGGCCAGCCCTGTTCTAGGGTATTCTTCTTTCTCTATTACTGGTACAAATGTTTGGGCAAGGTTTTCTACAAAACATCACTGAATAATAGAACAGTTTTCTGCAATTAGCCAGGACAGTGAAGCTCCTGATACTTCCCTAGAAAGCTAGGAATTCCACATTTAAGTCCTGAGTCCACAGGACTCAATTATTGCTATGGTCAATGTATAAACCCACAGAAAGGTGACGTTGCTAATCTTTGGCTGGTCAAGTTAGTAGGACAGGAAGTTTGTTGTTCTTTTTAAACACATACACAAATGAACTTAGAAGATTTAAATAACTAAGAATATGTCCAAAACACATACACAGAAATAGGTAAGAACCTTAAGCCAGGCATGGTGGCACATGCCTGCAATCCCAGCACTTGGGAGGCTGAGGCAGGAGGATTGGTGCGAGTTTGAGACCACCCTCGACCACAAAAGTGAGCTCAAGGCCAGCCTGAACTGCATAACGAGATCCTGTCTCAAAAAGACAACAACAACAAAAAAAAGTAAAGACCTTAAAGTAAAAGCACTAACCCAAGTGTCCTGGGAACCACCTGTTTTGCTCTGGTGAAATTATTAATGTTGTCTGTGTCAAAGGTAGGAGAGGAGCAGTTCATAGTTTGAAATTTACCATTCCAATTCCAAAAACAGGGAACACAATCTTCCACTTTTACAATTTCGTTAACTTGTACTTTGGGCATAAGAAAGTACGATGAGCATCAGCTGAGCGACCAATCGCTGGGTCCTCACGCAGATGGACATCATGACATACACCCCAGAAAGGCAGCTTTTTAAATCCACAGAGACATAGGACGACTGTCTGCACAGAAGCAAGTTAAAAGGCTAAGATGAAAGTAACCTTGGCAGCCCTCCCACCGGAAGAGGCTAGGCTGCCGGAAGCATCCAGGCGGGCGGCTCTTCTTACCAGTCATTCTAGCCATGCAGAGCCGCATTCGTGCTGAGTACTTCCAGACCGAGGGATGGGTTCTGACTACCTGTGTGGGGACAGAAGCCTCCCAGCCTGGGTCCCAGAGGGCCCCGCTGCTGTCCTAACTCACAGGCAGGCAGAGATACAGCCTAAAAGGATCAGAAACCAAACAGGACACTGAGAGCCTGGAAACCCTGGGGGCGAGGCCTTTGAGGAAGCAACTAGGTCCTGAGAGCTGTGTCACCAACCCAGCCAACTATGACAAGGCCCAAGGAGCAGCCACAACCAAAGCTACATCAAAGAAGTGACTGGTAGGAGCGCATTGTCATAATCTAATTAGTCACCTTCCTCGTCCCTCAGATAAAACATAGACAACAACTTGAAGGACGGAGTTATTCTGTCTCCCATTTCAGTCCCGAGTTAGCTGGCTCCAAGGCAGGAAGGCCTGGTGAAAGAGCTGCCCAGGACGTGAACATGAAGCAGGGAGAGCAGGGAGGACCCAGGAGGGAGCCACACCTTCCAGGCTCCGCCCACTGATCTGCCTCTTCTGCCAGGCCCCGCCCCCTCACATCTCCCTTTGCTATAGTGCCCATAGCACCCAGTGAGCAGTCACCTCTCAGAAGTGCCACCGTTGAGTACATGCGTTTTGAGAGGTGCATTCAGACATAAACCACAATAGTAACAACTCAGGGAAAACAGAACAAGACTATAGTCAAGGAGTGTTTTCTATGATCCTGTGACAAAATGGCTGAGTAAGGGCTGGGTACTGCTTTAGCAAGGAGACTTGCAAATATCCTTTGGCAGGTCAAGTGCCTGAGCTTGGATCAGGCCTGGAGATGCTGATACTAAAAGCCACTGGCATCAGGGAACAAGAATCCAGGACTTGAACATAAAAAAAAAAAAACAACAAACAAGGGAGTAGAGACACCCAAGCAAATCTCTTCCTTGAGGTCACAAGGCCAGGCAGCAGCTCCCGACTTCTTCCTTCACCCAGAAAGTTTCTCAGTGCCCCACAGCTCAGCCGGAAGCCAGTGGTGTGCAATCACATCAACATTCATCCATGCCCTAGCCTGTCCCACATCACTTTCTGGGCTCCACGGCACACATTACTGAGCTGGGCTCCCTGTTGTCCCTGGAAGTCTAAATAGAGGAAAGCATCAGGAGCTCGTTTCCTCATTCAGCCACAAACATCTCTACTAGCCCCATTGACCAGCGTCCCAGCTGGGCAACAGACACTGGCTAATGAGACAAGGGCAGAGATTACGGGAGAAGCAATGGCATCACTCAGAGAAGCATTAAGAGTGGAGGCTTCATGAGATCAGAGGCCCCATCTTCGCTGTTCAGCTCATCCCAGTGGTCTGTCAATGAGACAGTGTTGCTATTAATTATTTCTGTTCTTGTTTTAAAACTTTAGAGTGTGTGCTTGGAGCCTTTTCTTCAGCTCCTCGCAGCATTTCCAGTTACTTAGGTTTTAAGCCGGGTGGGAATGGAAGCAAAGCAGAATGTGACATCATAGGCCCCTCATCCCAGATCCTGGGAAGTCAAGCCAATGGCCCAGAAGTGTGAGTGCCGTCGAAATTTAATGTCAGAGTGAAACCCTGCCTCAAAATGAGAAGTAAAAAAGGGCTAGGGATGAAACTGCACAAAGGCCCCAGTGTCACAGGAATATGAGACAAGGAAAAAAGGCAATAGAAGTGTACCGCTACAACTTTATAAATGGTTAAGTTCCTAAATCTCTGTGTAACAATGTGTAATTGTTCTTTTTTTTTTACATTCTATAGGGATTTAAAGTTTAGAATATCAACAGTTGATGGAAAATACCTGTTTCATGTTATGTCTAAGGCATCTGATATTCAGAAAGATAGTGATGTTAAGCTCAAGTGCCTATGTTACAGGGAATAATATCATTAAGCTTGTCTTCTGGAGGGTTAACAACTTAAGTTGGTAGTCCAAATAATTAGAGAAAAAGAGGGGATACAAGATAGTCAATATTTTGGCTCCAGCCTTTCCAGGTTAGTGAGGACACAGGACATAAAAGAACCTGTACTGTAATGGCCTATAACTCAGTGGTGTCCCAAATTCCCTGTTCAAGGAGATTATGGGGCGACAGAGGAAAGCGATCGATGTACAGTGTACCTAAGGAGAGTCACCTAGAGAGAAAATATTCTCTCAGGCTTTCACAGAGAGCAAATTGGTCAAGCAACGGCCATGACTCATCCAGATGGCTAACACTAACAAAAATTCTGCAAACCACAGTACATGGTTCCAGGGTAAACCCTGAGGAGTCCTGACTGACCTTGTAAGATAGAAGTTACATTTTTTAATAACGTAGGTCTTGCTTTATCTTGGTCTTAACCATCTAGCAGGAAAGTCTAACCACAAGGTACAAAAAGGAAAGCCATATTAATATGCTGAGTTGTAAAAGGCACAAGTCAACAGCTTCTGATGCCAGATGAGCTGGTAATCCACTACCGTTATGGACTATTGGACTAAACATACAGCTATTTTCTCTTTGTGCAATGAAAAGAAAGATCTGTACTAATGATGTTTAGATAAGAAATCATGTCTGCATCTTGTACTCTGAACAAGCATGATGAAGACAACATTATGCAATGTACTAATTATTGTAAAAACAATAAAAAATTAAAAATAAAGAAATAAACAAACTAGAAAAAAAAATAAAAACAAGAGCAGAGGTTGGGGAGATAGCACAGAGGCATAAGTGCCTACCTGGCAAGCACAAGGTCC
>PVKN010042290.1:0-10413 GCA_004027915.1 Capromys pilorides
ACACATGCCAGGGGATAATGATAGAGAGAAGCAGGGATCTTAATGGGTCCCTATGGCCATTAGAGCTCAGGAGCTGATGAGAAATTGTAAAAATGCAAACAGGATATAAGCTGAGGTAAATACAAGCTGTATTTTGGAGAGAGGAGTAGTGAGATTGACAGCAGAGCAGCTATTGGAATGGTAGCAAGATGGAGGGATTCGAGGAATGATAGGAGGTTCCTCATGTGACCTAGAATAACAAATGGGAAAAATGAAATGGCCATGGAAAAATATGATGAGGGGAAGACATGGTGAGCACGGTTTGGTACCTGTGAATTGATTTTAATACTATAATATAATTAATATATATAATATACTTTGTAGCACTCTAGGTGGAGGGGCACCATGGTGAAATAGTCCTGCCTTCCATCTATTGAGTACCAATCAGTAGATGTCATGCACCAGTTATAATGTCAGATGCCTTCTACACAGATTCCTCCTGTGTAGGAAAGAGCTCAGGTGTTCACCTATCCCAATGTCAGGACAATGGAGATGAAGTCCCACAGGTGACATGATCTGATCAAGGGGGCATAACTAATATAGAGCAAAGTAGGACTTGATCCTACCCCTGACAGACTTCACTTAATAGAGGATGGTTATGGGATGGAAAGAGGAGTTTGTCCTAGCAGAGCAGTGTTTGATTCCAGAAGAGTACTTTACCTTTGTGAGCTAAAAATCATGATGACTATAAGATGGACTAAGAAATCTTCCTGAAAGACACGTATGTTCTATTCAGGTAGGATAACACATGCCATAGTTTTCGGATTGATGCCCAGCAAATTTCCTACTTCGTAATAATTTTAGGATACAACTGACTTCAGAAACATTAAATCCTGAAATACCAAGCATTTTAGAATTGAAATTCTATTATATGACATGAGGTCAGGTATTGCATAAAGATTGATGCTTTCTATGGCTCCCTCCTTTCACGGATATTTTTCCCTTGTTTAAATAGGAAGAGATCTTGGATTGGATTAAATAATTTTCTTCTAGGTCTTGGATAACAAGATGCCTATTATTGTGTTCTATGACTTCACATACAGTCGCTAGGTCTTCATGGTAGCTCCATCATACCTGTTTCTGGATAGCTCATAATGCCTTTGCCTGTCTGCACCACCACCACCTCTCCACCCCAGTCTACTATTGGCCTGGAGCACCTCCTTGCTGTTTTACAAAGCAGAAGTCTAAGTCGCTCCCTTGCTTACATCCTTCCATAGACTCTCACTGTACTTTAGACAAAGATTGAACATGAAATAACCCAGACACAAGCCCATGTGACCCAGATCCTGCCAGTCTTAGCAAAATCAAACAAAGACAGAAGCTACCTCCAGGGCTTTGGGGCTGCCTTTCCCATTAGGTTCATGAAGGCTGGCACATCAGTGGGCTGAAAAAACACACAATTACTGCACATTTCATCGGAGTTTTAACACATGGTTTCCTGCTTATCCTTATTTCATAGGTTTCATAGGAGTTTTGGTCTCTTCTGTACATGTAAATGGATTTTTCCCTGAAGTTCAGGGAAAGAAGGTGAGGCTGGAGTAGGACTGATGAGTGGTATTTCTCATTTGCCTTATTCCATGAGAAATCATCACTGTAGCCTCGAAGACCTATGGTAGACTCAATCTCTGAAGAGCACACATTGAACTGCACTCAAAGAAAAGCAGCTGAGCTGATGGCTGCAGGGGAGTCGACTGGCTCCCTTCTCTTATTTATCTCTTTGGCTTTTTTTTTTAAGAATCAGATTTAAGCCTTGAGGGTGCATAGATGAAGGATCATATTTCAGAAACAAAGCAACATAAAGGCTTTACTCACACGAGACCTAACTGAGCCTGTACATATCAAACTTTACAGCTCAGTGGTGTAAAAAAGGATATTATGAATTCAGATTATTATAGTTTATAACACAGCATACGTCTAACTTGAACACAAAACATGAAAGCGTACCATTTTTTTATGTGGAGATATTTACCATCTGTACATTGAAAGATTTTTTTTTTTTGCCCCATGTTCAAACTATTTTCTAAGATTTGAAATCACCAGAACATAAAGGAAAATTACAAAAGAGAAATACAACTGAGAAACTCAAAGAAACACAGCAGGAGAAGAGGGCTAGGAAGACAAACAAACATTAAGCATATTATGGAAAGAAAAACAACGCTGAATTGAATTCAACACAAAGAGGCCAGAAACACATGAAATTCATTCATTTCCTCCTGGGTCATCATTCTCTCAGGACAGCCAACAATCTTACAATTTGGGGGCGCTGGGCAGAGCATGCAGCACTCTGATAAGACACAACTCCCCCAAACTTCCTCCTTGTCCTCTTCATATTTCTTGTGTGGCCCAAATTATTCTAGTTGACTGTCATCGAACCTTTTCAGCTAAGCAACACAGCTATGTTGATTTGTTTCAATAGGATTTCACTGCCATAACTCAAAGAAATCACTTTAATGTTTGTAATAGATACCATGGCAGAGCAGAGGGATTCCTGGGGCCTTTGGCCTCTATAGCGCCCCTTAATTTATGCACATACCAACTGACTATGGAATCCAGAACTCCATGTCCAAATTTTGGCCCTATTGGAGGACAATGGCAACTGACTGGACGAAGGGGGAATGTGGTACAGAGGAGCAGTGAGCTGAAGTGTTTCTCTCCCTAGGTCCAAATGATGGACAATGCCAGATGCTGCATAATTTAAGGGAGACTCCAGGCAGCTCTCCCTTCTGCTGCCTCAGATGTAACAATCCCAGCTTACCCATCTTCCTCGACTGCTTTGTGACCAACTCCAACAGACACCTAAAGTTTATTAATTATACAGTGAAAATGTAAGTCCAGATTTTAAACATGTAAGATCCTGAGAAAGACAGCACATTAAATCACTATCAATCAACAGAATAGTATGGTGAGAAATATAGGAGCCTGCAAAAGGGTTTGGAATATGCAACCAAGGAACAAAGAGGGACAGAAACAAGTCCAGCGTGAGCTCTGTCTCCATGGTCTTTTCTGAAGTGTCTGCTCTTCAAAACTTCGATCCCATTTCATATGAAATAAAACATCTTTAGATCTTTAGCTTCAACAGGGGCCCCTCAAGAACAAAGAAGAGTTGTGTGCGGGGTCAGGGGAGCAGGCAATGAGGAGGAAGAGAAGCAGCAGTGCCTGTATTGCATAAAGCTACACATATTTGAATTTCTGCTGTCTACCAAATCACTTTGCCTTTTAATGCCAGAGAAATAAGGAGACACCTCCAGATAGTCCACACAGAAGATCTTTGTAACACATCTTAAGAAGTGTCAGATGGGGCACAGAGACAGAAAAATAAATATAGAAGTTTAAGTGCAGTTGGCTTTAGCCAGGAACATCGGCACAGCAGGAACAAGACATGAAACAGGCCCGCGGCTCAAACACGCCACTGAGCATTCTAGACCATTTCCTGACATGAGCTTCTTGAATATAAATACAATGGAAACACAAATATACATACGTTTTACTAAGGTCACTTTATTTCTGGACTCTGCTTTACAAAGCCTTTGAGAACACAATGCTTTTGGTTAGGGGGAATACTTTCTGCAGAGTTTAATGCACATGAGAGCTAATGGGAAGATGCTTTAAAATTCCGTAGAGGAATGAATTATACTGGAAGGCAGTGCTACAGAAAACCATGGCATGAGTGTCCTTTGTTCTTCTTTTAAGACAAAAGATGCTGGTGTATGAGTGGCTTTTTATTTCCAAACTAAACCCTCAGTGCTGGCCATTGGGAATAAATAAGTGGGCTTGGGGTTGCCGTGTGGGCGCTCATCTCTGAAACTTTCACCATTGCCGCTGTAAAAGATTTTTTTAATTAATGAGCCTTTTTGATTTTTCATGCATTTTACACATAGACAAATCCTTCACAAATTACAGTAATGGGGAAAACAGACAGACGTAGTTAGGTAACAGCTTGGAACCCATTCCTGACTGGATAGATGGGTCTGGCTTAACAAATGCCTCATTAGCTTAATGATGATAATGAGTGACTGTAACGGCCCCTTGCATGTTGTTAATTTTAAAATGGCTAGATGGCATAAAAAGGCCATTTTAAAAGCTTTAATTTTGCCACACAGAGAGAAATATTCCTAATATTTTAGTATATTTTCTCCTAGGATTTTTCCTGTAAACCTGGGTGTGTAGTTGCTTTTCTGGTTGTATGTGATGCTCTCTTTGCAGATTGCAAATAACCTTGATTTGGACATATAAAATGTTGAAAATCTTGAATTAGTCAGGGAAATTTAATCACATAAGATATTTGATCATATTCAGTGACTATTAATTTTACATATAAAAATGTTATTGGCCCTACACTTGCAGATAAGTGAATGTTGGATTATTGAAATTATGTGATTCCTTCAATTTATTTAAAATTACGCAGAGCAGAATGAAGATGTAGGCTATGAATTAGAAATTATTGAAGTTGAACAATAGTAAGGTTTATTACATTATTCTTTAATAAAAAGTTTAAAATATTTTAAGGCACTTACAGGCTATGATTTGTGGCTATCTACTCATAAACATTTTTGTCTGACCTCACTAACGATACTGCTTACATTTGCTATATTTTTTTTTATTTGTGTCAGTGGCAGCATATAATATCACTCAAAATAATTGTGTTTATTTTTTTTCCTAAGGATTTTCCCCACAATTATCTTTATTTGTTTGTTTGTTTGTTTATCTTTGCTTGATAATTCTTCAGCACCTCTTAATTGTTATGATTATCATTGTTTAACATTCTTGGGGAGCTGGTCTTAACAAACAATGTTTTTATATCATTATCTTTCCACTAACTTGGGGATAAAACAGACTGATGTTTTCCATAGCTTCTGTGTCACAACTGTGCTTCTCATCTGGAGTTTTGCTTTGTTTTTACTCAAGGGCATGCATGTATAGATGGGCTCAGACAAACACACATGTCCGTACAACATATGGATCATTTTAATTTTCTTTTAGGCGCTGTAGGAATTTGCTAATTATATACACTGCTTCTAGTTCTGCTAGCCACAAAAACTGAGCATTGGAAAAAACTTTTCTTAACCTTGTTTCTATGCATTTGAAAGGAAAGAATAAAAAAAATTTGGCTTAACACCACCTTGTATGAGATGAGAAATTCAGCATGTTTTAGTCTCCTATCTATAATCTTGATATTTTATCATTATTTACTGCTATAATGTAGGTCTTGATTTTGAAACATTAATATTAAATTGTTTGAGTAAAGCAGCACTTCTTCCAAGTTGTTTTAATTCACAATTAACCTCTGTAGACCCTATCATAACCAAAATACTCAGATAAAGTGTCTTAATTTTAATGTTTATGGGGCCGGTGAGATGACTCAGTTGCCTAAAACACCTGCTTAGGCAGCTACAGGGACTGCGGTTCAATCCTCAGCACCACATGCTGTGCCAGCCCCACTCGCAGGACAGGCTGAGCTGGCTATAATAATAAAAAAATAATAATTTTAATGTTTATGACATATATTTTACAAGAAACATTATAGTGTGCATTTTATAAAACATCATATTAGCAAATTCCACATTTCAATCTACCTTTATCATATTTATTCATAAATCTATATAGTAAAGAGTTTAGTTTTTTAAATAATCCTGTGAATGAACAACTACTATGAAGACAATACGCATTGCATTAGTTATTGTGATTGTCTTACTAACGTGTTTTGAAACTGTCTCATTGTTATTTTCTATTAAAAGTAATTTTTAAAACTCCCGTGAAAATCCATGAAGAGGAGAGAACCATTCTCTTTCTCTATGAGGTCAAAAGTAAATAAATTTGAAACCACTCAAACATATCTCAAGAAAAGAAAGCTAAAAGCCTATACAAGTAAACTTGAACACCAAGCTCTTATGAGATGGATGAATACAGAGCATATTCAGGTGGTATGGTGATAAACTTAAATACAAAATTCTCAAAAGTTTAGCGGGGGTGAGGGGGATAGCTCTGTGGCACAAGTGCCTGCCTGGCTAGTGTAAGGTCATGAGTTTGAACCCTGGTCCAGAAAGAAAGAAAGAAGGAAGGAAGGAAGGAAGGAAGGAAGGAAGGAAGGAAGGAAAGAAAGAAAGAAAGAAAGAAAGAAAGAAAGAAAGAAAGAAAGAAAGAAAGAAAGCTTAGCAAATAGAATACAGAAGTAAGTTGTAAACTAATGGGTGAATACAGTGCTATGTTAACAGACTAAAGAAGAAAAAATGGTCTCAGTGAATACAAAAAAATCACCTAACAAAATTCAATGCTCAATTATGATAAAATACCTTCGGTAAGCTAGGAATATAAACGATTTCTTCAAACCAATAAAAGTCACCTGCACTACATCAATGACAGCGTAACTCATAGCTTCCGCCTACGATCAGGCACACATTGACAAAGCTAGCTCTCCTCTCTGCCACTTGGCAATGCGCTGAGAGTCCGCCATGGGCTAGGAAGGTAGACGTAAGTTGCACTGAAAATTCTGAAAGCTTCACTAAAAGATATGAGAAGTAAGAGAATTTAACAAGTGCGCAGAATGGAAGGTTGATATAAGGCATTTATATGTACTAGCAAAAACCGTAAATTAAAAAATTAAAAATGCTATTTAGAGCTTACTCAATAATATAATGTAGGGAGAATTAGTCAAACTGTATAGAAGTTCTGTGTATGGTAAATAACAAAGTATCAGGAGACAAATTGTAAAAGTGTTAAGTAAATTGGAGTTAGACCCTGAGGGTGGATTAACACTTCAATTAATTCAATGAGTTCAACAAATAATTTAGACGTGTTGAATAGCCACATATACAGAGATAGAGCAGAAATGGAAAGAGGAGAAGAAACTTTGATTTTCACTTCACAAAATACTTAGAAATTAGCTAAAAATAGATCCATATGCAAAAACAAATTCTATTAAATTTCTAGAGGAAAGAAGGAGAAAGTCTCGCCCCCTCAGATTAGATTTATTAGTGCATAAAAAGCACAAACCATAGAAAAGTGAAAATCAATCATTTGAACTTCATCACACTTAAGCCTGCTTTGCTATTTTTCAAGTGGCACTTGGGAAAAAAGAAAAGACAATCACCTGTTTGAAAGAAAATGCCATTGACAACATGTGTATCTGATAAAGGATATGATCTATAATATATGGCATGTCAGAATTCAGTCACATGGAGACAGTATGGTGGCACCTGTCACCCCAGCACCCTGGGAGACGGAAGCAGGAGGGCACCACATTCAAGGCCAGCCTGAGTGACTCAAGAGGACACTATGTTCAAAGAGAAAATGAAAAAGACATAAGAGTACAGCTCACATGAAAGACGCTTCGTAGCCTTAATCGTTAGGAAGACGTCAATTAAACCCAGAGTGGGGTAACACTTGACACCAACTAGAGTGACAGAACCCCAAGACTGACTCTGCACGCACTGACAGGGCGCAGAGCACCTGGACTCTCAGTTGTTGAGGGCAGGACGGTGATGAGGCCTAGCCCCTGAGCCAGTAACCCAACTCCTAGGGATGTGTCAAGCAGAAACGAAGACCTGTGCTTCATGAAGAGGAGCTGAAATGTGGATAGCAGCTTTCTTTACAACAGCTCAAGGGCAAGTGCCTATCGACTTTTGAAGGGATAAAGAGATTGCATGGTTCTCTAAAATGCTCAACAATAAAACAGGAATAGACAACTGATACAGACAACAAAGAGGGATGCCCACAGCATTAGACTAACTGAAAATGTTATCTACTGGTGATTTTGCTTATGCGAGACTCTGGACACAAAGGTAGAAGAGGGTTTCCAGAGGGCGGGGAGGAGGCGTTAACCACCAGCTGCAAAGGCAACTTCGCAGTGACACAAGAATTCTGTGTTGCAGTTGCGGCAATAACTTCATGGCCATGTACATTTGTTAAAGTTCACTGAAATGTGTCTTTTAAAGTTAAATTTTAATGACTTTCATTGTATGTATATTATACAAGCTTTTTTCAAAGAAAATAAGAACATCTTCAGGCAAAACAGGCTTGGAGAACAAGTCAGTATTCCTTTCAATAAGACAAGAAGGGCTTGAACAACTTTACATGGAGCTACTCAATGGACACTGGCCAGGAAATAAGAATTGTTAGAGTTGCTGTAATTTTCAAGCAGGCACGAAGTATTCATTGAGTAGCTACTATGTTTGTATAGCTCCATGCTAGCTAATTGAGAAATAATCATTTTTTAATTATACCATCTATCTTCCTGTGGTACAAATTGTAGTTGAAAAACCCCAAAACAATTTTACCATGAACATGAGTGATGATAATATTTTGGAAATGCCGTGTGAGAAAAACCGACAGAGGTGGGATTTGATCTTAGCTACTCCCTAATTTAGTAAATAGCTAAATAAATATTTAGTGCTTTGTTGATGTAGTTCGAAAGTCTTTACATGAGTAAATATGTTATATCTAACATCGTCCATGTGTTTAGGAGAGTACGCCCCATGAAACTCTTGGATTCTTTGGTTTTGATTTTGGTAAATAGATCACTTTCTCCGAAGTTCTGTAGAATTTGTTGTATTCAAAATGTCAGCCTTATCGCTTATTCAGTAGGATGGCATGAACTCGAGGCGACAATGGGAATTAGGTACAGGCTGATCGCTTTGTGCCTGAGCACACACACCAGTTTGCCCTGGTTTTTCATAGGCAGTGTTGTGATCAGATTCTGTTTGGCTGGCATTATTGGATTTGTTGGAGATATTCTGAGCCTTCTCAGGAGGGTCGGGGTGACGGGTGGCAGCTGGGCTCCGTCGGGCTCATCCCCTCGCCCTGCTCTTCGGTTTCCTCCCTTCCTCCCCAAGCGTACTTGATCCATGGGGCATTGCAGTCAAAGTCTGACAGCACCCTCTCCTCCTCCCGAAAAAAGCGCAAGTGCTTTACTTTTTCTGGAATTTTTTTGTAGATTGATTGCTTCCTCTTTTGTTATAAAATTTTTTGGAATGTCAAAAGCACTGCGGAGCACGAGGTCTTTAACTCTCTTCTGTCTCAGGGAGTTAAGATTTCTAGCAGACCTCAGTCTCCTTCCCCACCTACAAAGTATAAAACCATTTTCAACCCGTCGAGTGATGACCTACCAACTCACAGAAAACAGGGATCTGGTATTTTTAAAAATCTGTATTTTAGACACAGAATTTTTTTCACCTTGCTCGCAAAGATACTTCTGAAACTATTATTCTCTCCTCTCCTTCAGGTGAAATTATAATCGGCCAAATAAAAAACAGTAGTTTCCAACCATTGATACAGTTAAACACATACATTTGGCTCTCCTAAGAATGGCTTCATACCTTCAGTTACAAATACAGTCCTTTTATTGCTCTTTAATTTCTTTGGTCTACAAATGCTCTCTGGTGAGGAAGTCCAGCGTCCCACCCACTCCTTAATTGCCTAAAATCTCTAGAGACTCCTGTGAAGGCTTTTGCTGCTCTTTGCTCCCAGCAAGAGAACGCAGCTAAGAGCAGGCCACCATCTCCTGAGCCCCTTGTCTACGCTGTTCCTCTAAAACTCCTGCTGGGTAGGTAGCGCTAGTCCATTGCGATGAGGGTTGATCCCATTTCCCTATTACTACCCCGCCCCCACTCGCACACACACACTTGGTGACAGGGGCCCGACCCGGGAGCTGCACCCTGCAGCTTTAAAGCATGCGGCACTTTTGCTTGACACTGCTAGCAGGGACCGCCTCCCAAGCATCATATCCACATGTTCCTTTCCTTCCTGGCACTCGCGTGCATTCCACGGAGCCTCTCCCCACGCTCTGAACCGTTGGAACGTCCTTTCAAAGGGACACTCCCCCTGCAAGCTCAAAGGGACTTTCTGTCCTCGTTTTAACCTTGAGATTGCAGGCTATTTTTCTCGCTGAGAAAACAAAACACACACACACAGTCTCTCTCTCTCTCTAGATGGACATTGCCTTTGATGGGATTTCCCATTATTAATTATTAAAACACGTTGCATTACTTGTAAATGTAAGGATACTGTAGATATAGATATAGATATTTGTATATAATGTGTACTACATGCATGCATATTGGTTTAAAGTCATTAATAAACAAAAAATATTCCTTCAATACATATTATGTAACAGCCACTGAATACCAATGTTAATAAGACGCGTTTTCCCTCTTCAAGAACTCTGGCAATCAAATAAGTAGGCAAATAAAATACTATATATAAAATAATATAGCAAAATATATGCATAAAGTCTAAACATTGAGAGCAATACTCAAGCATTAATTAAGCAAAAATGAATTCCATTCAAGAAAGACCAAATTCAATAGCATCATGTAGCAGATTTTACCCCAAACAAGACTACAAATATTTCACATGATTGTCTTTTTTTAGTCTTGGATT
>PVKN010042291.1:0-10403 GCA_004027915.1 Capromys pilorides
CCATCTTACTCCACAAAGAATGGCCATATGAAGATAACAAGTGCTAGGGAGGTGAGGTGGGGGAGATCCCTTCTACAGAAGGGAATATTTCCTGTTAAAGGGAATATGAACTAATATAACCAATATGGAGTTACGGAGATTTTTCAAAAACTAAATCTGGAAATTCCATTTGACTAAGCTATCTCCCTCCTGGTTATCTTCTTGAAAGAGTTAAAGGCATTTCTTTATACTATAGTGATACATGCATATCTCAGGTTTATAGCAGCATGATTCATAATAGCTAAATCTTTGAAGCAACCCATATGTCCATTAGAAGATGAGTGGATAAAGAAAATGTGGTATTTATACACAATGGAGTACTACTCTGCCATGAAGAGATAAACTTGAGTCATTTGTAGGAAAAGGATGTACCTTGAGATCATGTGTTAAGTGAAATAAATCAAGACATAAGCTTAAACCAGGTCACATGGTTTCTTTTATATGAGAAACTCAAAATATAAATAAAGAGCAAAATAAAAGACAGATAACAGGAAAAAGGGAGATAAATCTTTTGTAAAAGGGAAAGGCACCAAGAGATGGCAGGAGGAGGGAGGGAGGGGATGAAGAAAATAATTCAGATGTGTTACGTACATGTACCAACTCTCTGCAAGGAATGAAAACATGTACTGCAAGTATATACTGCTAATAAAAACTGGGTATCTGGGTGTGATGGCACTTATCTATAATCCTAGCCCTTTGGAGCTTAAGGCAGGAGAATCACTGAGAGTTTGAGGCCAGCCTGAACTACACAGTGAGACCCTGCCTCAAAAAAACGTTTGTGTGTATGAGAAATATACATTGAAAAGGTTAAAAAGATAAAAACAGGAAGTGACACAAACATGCTTAGAGTGCCTAAAGAAGGTTGAGGATAGGATGTTTAAACTGATGCCTACAGGAGATGATACCAGCCATTAATGTAGAAACGAGCTATGTCGTTGGAGCATAATAGGCAGCGATGTGGGGGTGGGACAGCAGGGGAGACAGAACAGAGGCCTGGGTCACATGATCTGAGTCTTTGCAGGCCACAAGAAGGGGTAGGGATTTTGTTCTAAGTGCTTGAAAGATTTCTTTTTCATATACCAAATTTAATTATTTTATTATATTAAGACATAAAGGAAAGAGAAAAACAGAGGTAACCCCATGTTTCAACAACTGAGGTATGGGGATGACAGACTCAGACAGGTAAGTCAGCAGGAAAGCAAGCCGGGAGGGAGGTGCTGGAAACCCGGTTTGGTGTGAGAATTAGATGGCCATGCGAAAGCCAAGAGGAAGTCCCAACTAGGTAGCAACCTGAAGCCCACAAGTGCATCGTGTCTTGCCTGACTTTTCATCTGCTCTTTCTCATCTTACTCCAGTTGTCTACCAAGTCATGGGCTTCCTATCTTTTTAGTGTCTCTGGTGTCTGTGCAGCTTCCCCTGTCCCACTGCTACCATCCAGCCCTGACTCCCACCTCCCTTCATAGGGCAACTGCAGTACGGACTCCTCTTCCTACACAAAAGCCCAGTCAGCTACTCGCTTTCTCAGCCTGCCTTGTATCTAGAGATTCAGCCAATCTAGAAACACCTTCTCAGGACTGCAAATTAAAGCTGGAATGGCCATCCCCATAGCTTCATCCTCGGGATGCATTATAAAGGTATGTCCGATCTAGAAACATGTCCCCCACTCCATTTCACATAGAAACACACCTGGGGACACAGCTCAGTGGCTTAGGCACCTACCTGGTAAGTGCAAGGTCCTGAGTTTGATCCCCAGTACCAAAAAAAAAAAAAAAAATCACATACATATAGCCTCTCTTACCTCCCATCCTTGCCTACATTAGGACCAACATGTTCACAATAGGGCTATACATTCATGATGGTCCTATCAGTGTAACACCAATGGGACAATTATACATGTACTATTAGTGGTTCCAGCTGCCATGAATATGTTAAATCCAACTCCAGGTCCTTCCTCAGAGCCCTCACGCTTGCTGTTCATTCTCCCTAGAATATCTTCCCTCCTTCTATCCATCCTCAAGGTTCTCCAAAGCTCCCTCCATCATCCAGCTCCCTAGCCTCCCTCCAACCCCCAGAATTCTCCCTCTCCAGCCACCTGGGTCACCATTTCCTTTATGTTCAGAAGCCCTTGTTTACTGAGCCTCTCCCAAGCAAGCTTAGTCCAGATCCAGGCACACTGCCACCCAGAATGGCCCAAATTATAGGGAATGAAGAAGTATTAATGAACCCTGAAGTGGAACTAATTCAAGCTCCAGGGGGCAGGGAAAGGGGACTGCACTATTGCTCAAGATTTCTTTCTGATCTAATATCCTATAAGCTCCAGAAGTTCTGTGTAATGTCCCACACAACACTATGGGACTAACAGTCCAAGCTCTGCCAATTTGTTTGCGCCAAGACACTCGGGGTTTGGACAGAAAATCTGGAGAAAGATAGTAAATGACATAGGCCCCTTACAGGATCAGGGACTTTCAGAAGCTGAGTCATTTGTTTTCTTCCTCATTTCCAGCTCCTTTCTGGAATAAGACATCCCAGCAAGCTCGAGCCAAAGCCCCCTTCCACAAGCCCCACATTCCGTTTGCCTATACACTAGATGCCCTCTGCAGGCCCCATGAGGTTGAAGTCCTAGGCCAAGAGTCCCCATTCTCTTTCCCTTCCTCATGAAATACTCTATGCAGGTCCAGTGAGAAAGCTCCATTAAGGGAATGGATTCACAGCACTCAGAAAACATGCTAATACCAAAATCCACAAGTGTCTACACCCTCACTCATGTACACATATCCCCAACCACATACATGTACACAATCACAGTCACTCAGTTATCAAGGCATACTAAATGTTTAACCATATAATCACAGGAAAGACACAAGATACAAATAGAAATATATTAAATTGTAAGCACCGCAACACATTAAGGGCAAACTTCATAGAGAGGGATATTAAAAGAAATAGGTTGAGAAGCCACTTGGGGAGCAGGATGACATCCACAGTAGTCGACTTTAAAGAGAGGTGGCTAAATTACTTCTAGGTTTAATAGAACCTACTGACTAGAGAATCCTTCATTTTGCTGAGTACTAGAGTAGCTTTAGATTTGGAATAGTGCATATGAGGAGAAGTAAAGCTATTAAAAAGATAAAGGTGGAGTTTGCAAGAGATTAATCTATACACCTTATGTTGAAAGTTATTCTTAAAAACTGCACTTTAAGCCAGGCATGGTGGTACATTCCTATAATCTATAATCTCAGCACTCAAGAGGCTGAGGCAGGAGGATCACTGTGAGTTGAGGCCAACATGGGCTACATAGTTAAAGGCCAGCCTGAACTACTCTGCAAGACCTCTTTGTAGCCTGGCTAGCATTTCAGGAAATGGAGAGTAATGAAGGGGTCCCAGGGACAGCTGTGATCTGTTGCTGACAATCCCGGAAAGCTGGGACTCCAGGTGATGGATAGCAGCTTTACCTGTGGGCTCTGCTTGTTGCTTTCTCCCTTGCTTGGAATGCTATTGGTTGACCCCTGAGTGAACCCAGTGATAGGGAAGGGATGGAAGTTAATGGAGATCGTAGTCACATTTGTGACTAAGCACATGGTCCTCCTTTACTCAAATGATTGTGCACGAGATCATGCTGACTACTGGAAATAAAGCTGATTTACTTCAAGGGTTCTTTGCTCACTGAGGAACGAATCTCAGTGAGTCTTCTGAGCTACCTTCATCAGGTCTTCTCATCGTTCCTTTCAGCACTGACACATAACATTATAACACCTCTTATCTCAAAAAGCAAAACAAACAAAAAAGAAAGAAATTGAACTTTGAATTCAGTAAATCAGACTCAACTCTGTCCTCACTGTACCCTCAAGAATGCTAGAAAGAGGGCTTCCAATACTGGTGACACATGCAAAGTGATAAATGAGAAAGAGAAATGGATCTAGTTAACCTGATCTGTAAGATAAGAATGATACAATAAATTTTATGCATGCAAATGGCACAAACTCAATTCAAATCTTACATAAAAATTTTGCCACATTGCCAGGCATGGTGGTGCACATCTGTAGCCCCAGCACTTGGAAGGCAGAAGCAGGAAAACAGCCCCAAGTTCAAGGCCAACCTGGACTACAAAGAAGGTTTTGAAGAAAACAATCACCAAATTGAAGAAAGAAATTGTAGAAACTGTATGAACATGGTACACTTGTGACTTACCTGGCCTTAGAGTATAAGATAACAAAAATGACTATTTTGAAGACTAAAGATGTCATCAAAGGAGCTGATGTGTCAAAGAGAATAATGATATTAACCAAGCAAAGGATACAAGTGTTGGAAGACGTAGAAAAATTTTTGTCAGTGTGGTTGAATGAGAAAGAGCCGGAAGGTGATAGCATCACTAAAGCTATGATCTGTGAAAAAATCAGGAATTTTCAGTGATTTACCCTAAGAAAAACCATCAAGTTCAACAAGGGATGAATCTAGTAGAGGGTAATTCATTCATTCTGCAGAAGTGGCATCCATGGTGTGATAACATATGGTGGTTGTTCATGGTTGCATGAAGGGTTCGCATCCACTGTTAGCCATCTTTCTGACAACCAGCTGCCTGAAAGGTGCCTTCTCCTAGTGCACATACACTATGCAGCTGTGGTGGATGATATGGATGCCCAATGTGACTCTGTAAAGTTTCTCCTCCACAACATGACACCTCTTCTGCAGCCCACATACCAGTGATCTGCAACTTCAAGAAGCTGTATAAGAAAGCACTCTTGACCAGATATTTTCATGTCATTCAAGAGACAGCCTTGATGCTGTAAGAGTTCTGGAAGAAATACTGAATGTCCTCCACAGCTTGCACTTCGCTGACAAAGCCTGGGAAGATGTCACACACCTGAAATGGCCTGGAGGAAAGTGTAGCCAGAGGGTGTCACTAAACTGGACTTTGAAGGGTCTGAGACACAGGCAGTGGAGGAGATTGCGTCCATGGGCAAGAGTAGGGGTCTGGACATTGATGGTGCAGAGGAGTGGCTGATGGCAGAGCTTGCTGAACTCCAGAGTGTGCAGCAGTAGGCACTTGTTGAGGAGCACACCACTGAGGAAGAGGAAGACAGGGAGGAGGCTAGCAGCAATATGATAAAATCCATAAAAGGAAGGATGGAATGAATGCCTGGGTTTCTTTGAGAAGCAACTCCCTCCAACATAACTGTAACAAAGTGTTAAACATGATGAATGACAATGGTCTCTCATGTCCGGAGGGTTATGCAGCACAGTAAAAGTCAAGTGACATTAGACAGATTTTTCATTAAAATTGACTGGCAGCTGAGAGAAAAAGAGGAAACACCTGAAAGAGAGAGACTCGCCACCTATCCACCTTCCTGTTCTCCACATCAGAAGTTGCCTTGAACAAGGTTAGTGTTCTGTTTATGTTATACTGTACTTTGTTTCATATCTTTTTTTAAACTTTATTTATGTTATGGCTGGCTCAGCCTGCCCTGGGGTTGGGGTTGACACAGCATGTGGTGCTGGGGATCAAACCACGGTCCCTGTGGTAACCTAAATAGGCACTTTAGACCACTGAGCTATCTCACTGGTCCCTGTTTCATATCTTTATGGTTCAGAATAACTACATATGATTGGGCATGGTAGCACATGCCTATAATTCCAGTCTTTAGGAGACTGAGGCAGGAGGATCACTATGAGTGTGAAGGCAGCTTGGGCTACATAGCAAGACCTTGTCTCTAAATTAGTAAAATTCCGAATAGCTTAATATTATTTATATTGAACATTATAGGGAAATTAGATTCAGTTTGTGACCAATTCATGATAAGAATCATGGAATGGAATGAATTAAGTTCACAAACTGAGGTACCATTATATGGCCACTGGAAGCCTCAAGTCGAATTTTCTATTGTGATTTTTTTTTTTTTTTTTTTTTTTTGGTAGGGGAAAGAACTAGAGATTGAGCCTTTAAATTTTATTTTTTATTATTTTTATTATTATTATTATTATTATTATTATTATTATTATTATTATTATTGCCAGCTCAGCCTGCCCTGGGAGTGGGGCTGGCACAGCATGTGGTGTTGAGGATTGAACTACAGTCCCTGTGGTTGCCTAAGCTTACCTAAGTAGGTGCTTTAGACTGCTGAGCCATCTCACCAGCTCCTAGATTGAGCCTTTACACTAAGCTATATCCCCAACTCTTATTTTGAGACATGGTCTTGCTAAGTCACTAAGCTGCCTAGACTAGACTTGAACTTGTGATCCTCCTGTCTCAGTCTCCCAGAGTGCTGGAATTTTAAGCCTGCACAACCACAACCAGCTATGATGATCAATTCAAAACAGAGGCCCTCTTAATTATTCAAAGAATTGTTTAGTGTGGAATGAGATAGGAGTTGAAGTGGATCATTTCTCACATTTCTATTTCTTTCCATTGCTGTTTTCAGAGACTTTCATTTCTATATCAACTTCTCTTGATGTCTTTAATTTTGCTAAAATTAAAATGATTATATACATATAGGTCTATTTTTGGTTTCTGTACTGTTTCATTAACCTAATTGCCTACTGTATTTCTACGTTGAGTTACTTTTATTATTGCTTTTTTACAAGGTTTTTGTTTTAAAAACAGGTGATATTCCATAACTATATTTTTATTACAAGATTTCATCTAGTCCTTTGTAAATAGCTCAGGGGATTAAAGTGCCTGCAAGCAGGCTCAGGGGCCCAGGTTCAATCTGCCCCCAGGGGCACTGAGAAGTGATTGAGACTGGGCGTTGTGGCCCATGTTTATAATCCCAGCTCTTGGTATGCTGTAAACAGGCGGATCACTATGAGTCCAATCTAGTAGTGAGACCCTGAACACCCTGTAGATCCTTCCCTTAAATACAAACAAAGTCTATACCCTTTGTAATCATATATTTGAAATAATTTGTCAATTTCATTTTAGAAATAGCCTATTAAATTTACGGTTGAGATTGAGATTTATGAATATGAGAATTGATATTTTCATAACACTGAGACTTTCAAATCATAAACACACCACATTTCATTTAATAGTTTGAATTTCTCAGTGTAAAGATCTTAATACATTTTTTTAACTTTATTCCTAAATATTTTGTTTTTATGTTGTTGTAGTAAATAAAATCTTCTACTTGCTTGTTGCTAGCATATAGAAATGAAACTACTAGCTGGGCCAGCACTGCCTGCCCAGCACTTGGGAGGCTGAGGTAGGAGGATCATCATGAGTTCAAGCCTAACCTGGGCTACAAAGTGAGCTCAAGTCCAGCCTGAACTGCATAACAAGACTTTGTCTTAAAAGACAAAAAAAAAAAAAAAAAAACACTATTTTGTATACATTAATATATTAGTGATCTTAGTAAATTAATGTATCAATTTGAATTTCAATAGTTTTTATTTTATTTTTATTTTCTGCATATAATTGCTGAATACAGTTTTGTTTTCTTTTGTTTTTTCCTATTTCTTAGTTTTCTTCTTAATTCCATTGGTTAAACTTCCAATACTTTTTTGTGCCAAAGGGTCTTATTTCCAGTTTTATTTAGAAATTGTTAAGTATTTCATAGTAGGTTGTCATAAGTATCATTGTTTGTAATGACCTTCATCAAACTAACAGTTTTCTGTGAGCTAAATGAGTGCCAAGTTTCTCAAAGGATTTTTCTAAATGCATTAAGCTGATATTTACTCTACTCTGCTTTTCTTTGATGTTTCTTTCCCTTTTCTTTTGCTTTCCCTTTCTGCAACACCAGGAATCAGACTCTGGGAATCTCTACCACTGAGCTAGATCACCAGCCTCTTTTTGAGACAGGGCTTCACTAAATTTCCTAAGCGGAACTCAAAACTTGTGATCCTCTTGCCTCAGCCTCTTACATGCCAGAACTACTGCAATGAGTCACTGTTACGGTTTGTGGTTAGCTGTCCCCCAAGGCCTCATGCAATCATCGGATAGACTTCCAGAAGTTGTGATTAATTAATAATCCATTTCTGGGACTACAGGTATGAGTGCTACCCAGAGATAGCCTGAATACAATATGAGAAGGGAGACAGGCTTACTCCCTGCCTCTGCCACTGCTGCCTCTGCTCATCCCTTTTAGTTTAAGTTTTTGTTTTTTGTTTTGTTTTGTTTTGTTTAATGTATCAGTTATTTACCTAGGTTCTTAGTAAGAAATTTAGAACAATAATTTATGAGGATAAATTCAATTTGTCAGAGCAAGGATCACAGGTAGTCCTGGAGCTGAAGAACAGCTTTGATTTTTGCTAAAATCTGAGTCCACTACTTTTTTTTTTTTTTTTTTATTTGTTTGCTTGTTGTGTTTGTTTGTTTCTTTATTTATTCATTTTGTGGCTGGCTCAGCCTGCCCTGGTGGTGGCGCTGGCGCAACATGTGGTGCCGGGGATCGAACTGCAGTCCCCGCAGTCGCCTGAGCCCTCCTAAGCAGGCGCTTTAGACCACTAAACCATCCGCCGGCCCGAGTTCACTACTTTTTGATCCACCTTACATTGCTCTGAAATCTGGTATCTCTCTTTCTTGGTGTCGAAGATCTCACCCTTCTGGTGCCTGGGTTTCTGTAGCTTCATCTTCTTCTCGAAGTAAGCATCAGTGAAGTATTTGGGGATTTTCACTTTGTTGATATCAATTTTTGTAGAAGTAGCTATGACAAATTTCTGGTGTTCTTTGCAGAGGAACATGACTAAGCCTAAGAGGCCCAGTCACAAGTAGCAAGCCACTGGCCAGCTGCTTCAGGAAGACCACTCTCTTGCCTCTGTGATGCCCAATGAGGATGATCAAGATGGTGCTGGGAGTGATGCCAGCTTGAAGTTTCCTCACATGCTGATGGAAGGGTTTTTTGCTATGGCTCAAGAGCTTTCGGGATACATCTTCAGTGGGGTAGTATCTAGGCATTTTTCAAAGCTTAACCACCCATGTACTTCTATTCTTATTCCCATCGACTGGATTTGTGATTGTAGCAAGAACTTTCTCCTTCTTTTTCCTCTCAACCTTCAATTTAGCAGCTGTGTATGATCTCTTGTACAAAGCTTTTCTGGAATACAGAGCAGATCGAGAGTATCTACCAATTCCTCTAACCAGGAGAGGATTTCAGCTGTATTGGGGCTGCCCCTTCTTGGACATTCTTGCCTTCACCTTACCTTTTTTACCAATACCACTGGCAGCAGCCTTCTTGGCTTTGGGTTTCTTCTCTTTAGTGTCTACCTTCTGTTTTTTCACCCGACATCTTGCAAGATAGGAAAGAGAACTAAGTTTCCACACTGCTCATCCCTTTTTTCTGTTTTGCTGTTTCCTGCCACCATGAACTGCTGCACTCTGGCATATGCCCCTTTGCATTGCAGCCAGCCCAGTATGGACTGAAACTTCCACAAACTGAGCTAAATAATCCTTTCCTTCCTTAATTTTGGGTGTCAGATATTTTGTCCCAGCAACAAGAGTAATCATGACAGTCTCACTATGATGAGCTTCTCTTTTACCTTTGTAATGTGGTAAATTATAGATTTTCAAATATTAAATCAACTTTGCATTCCTGAGATGTGTCACTTGATTAAGATATAGTATCCTTCCTATATATTTCTGAATTTAATTTCTTACTATTTCACTAAGAAGTTTTATACCTGTGTTCCTGAAAATTTTGGTATATACTACCCACACCTAAATTATCTGGTTCTAGTATAGATTCATACTACCTTTGTAAAATTAATTGAGGCCTGTTAGACTCCTCTATTTTCCAAAACTTTTGTGTAAGAGTGATGATACTTATTAGTAAATGCTTATCAGAACTCTTGAGTGAAAACAGCTAAATTTTCCAAAAAACATACTTACTCCAATTTTGTTTCTTCTTGAGTCAATCTTTTGAAATTGGATGCTTTAGGGGCTGCTGAGATAGCTCAGTCGTCTAAAGTGCTTGCTTAGGCAAGCCTAGGCAAGAGCAGGGACCACAGTTTGACCCCTGGCACCAGATTCTGCACAAGCCCCGCCCCCAGGGTGGGCTGAGCCTGCCATAAAAAAATTAATTAATTAATTAATTAAAAATCTAACTGTAGTTATTATTTAGAAAGATTTTTTTAAAAATAAAATATGTGTTTTAAATAAATTTGTTCAAGAAAAAAAAAAGCACAGCCACTCTTTTATCTGGGATCCAAACTTTAAATCTCATGAAAAGCTCTGGTTAACTATGTTTCTAATATAAACTCAGTTCTTCAATCTACCAGCAGTGTCCAGGGATGCTCAGATCCAAGCACTGTGGTTGACAGTCCAGCCAAGATCACATGAATTGGGAAAGGGAGCTTGAGTCCAGAGCCTTAGACCACTCAGCCATCCTGACACTGACCACATCAACTGGGTGAGGAGTTTCCCTAAAGGAACATAA
>PVKN010042292.1:0-10416 GCA_004027915.1 Capromys pilorides
TTTGTCCCCTTCCTCAGCTTGAGGTAGTGATTGGCCTGATTTTGATTGCTATAGATTTTCTATTTTCTGGACATTTCATGTAAATTGAACTGTATAATGTATGGTTTTTGTATCTGACTTAATTAATTTACTGTGATGTTTTTGTAGCTTTTTCTATAGCAGTTATCAGTAATGTACATCTTTTTATTCCTGGATAATATTACTTTGTCTGGATGGATCACATTATAGTTTTCTACTGAGCAGTTCAAGGGCATTTGTATCTTTTTAGCTTCTTGATTTTTATGAACAATGGTATTATGAACATTGACATGTAAGTATTTGTATGAATCTGGGTTTACATTCCTGTTAGGTAGATGTAGAATAATTTTTGATAGGGATTTTTATCACATGAAAAGGGTGTTGTTTGGTATACAACTTCGACATTTTCTTTTTAGGTGGTATGGTATTGAAACCTTGAGTTATAGATCTAAAAATTAAAATGCTAACAAGAATAGGAATATGAGAGCTGCATCCAAAAGAATGTTAAAAATTATTTGGCACCTGGTATAATTTACTGTCATTCACTGGTAACTACCTCTAGTCTTCCTGTATGAAATAAAAATGACACATATGCTACTATTCTAAAGACAGCAAAAAGTGCAGCAATTGTCATTTACAGACTGTCTGCTGTGAAGCGGCCCAGCAGTCTAATTCTTTGAAACCATGTCCTTGAGTATATTACTTCATACCTCTCTTTTTCTTCCTTTTCACATTTGAAAACTGGGATTTAGGCTGGTTCTTGAAGAGGTTAACAGAAAATAATAGTTTTAAAACCATCTCAAATCTAGGACAACATGCAAGAAAGGTTAATTTGGCAAATTTTTAAGACTGGAAATATTTCCTGCCTTGATTGGTTTTGTTCTGTGACTTCCTGTGATGCAGAGACATTTACAACGCCATTCTACACTTGGACATTTAAAAAAGTATCGGTAGAAAACGTGGTGATGTCACTTTAAGACGTGAAAATAATGTCAGTAAGAACATTTCTCAGGCTATTTCTGCTACATTGTTACTGACTGATTAAGAGTTGCAATGTAGACTTCATTCATTAATTAGCCTTTTATTAATTCAAAAGCTATTTGTGTAGTAGCTTTCATGTGCCAGGCACTGGGCCACAGCTGAATGACAATTGGAATAGCAGTCTATTTATACACATCAAGGAAGAAGCTACTTAGCACAGAGTTTTCCCAAGTAATTAAGAGAAAGCATTAATTTACTTTAGAAGGAGAAACTTGTAACGTTTTGTTACTTGATTGAAAGACTTGGAGTTTCCCCTCAGCTTGCTGGTAGCTCGTTCAGTGATTTCCCTGAGTCATCTGTGGGCTTGTTTACTAGCGTGTAACACCAAGAGAAAGGCGAGCAAGGGCAAGAAGAATCGGTCTGTAGTTTGAAAGACCCAAGATTTGCAATCTTAGTTCTTAGGGATTTCTTGTTGGAATCAAACTTAAAGGAAAAAGATAACTATTGCTCAAAATAAAAATATAAAGTTAATTACAAGTGCTTCATAGAGGATGGAACTATTGTAGAATGTTTTATTTCTTTAAAATTCTTACAGGGCCAGCCTGATAGCTCAGTGGACCAAAGCAACCGCTAAAGCACAGTGCAGTGGCCGGGTTTAAAACCTGGGCCTGCCGTGCCAGCCCTGTGCCCACAGTGCGCTGAGGTGGCAATTGAGACTGGGTGTGGTGGCGCACGCCACTTGGGAGGCTGAAAACAGGAGAATCACTACGAGTCTAATCTATGTAGTGAGACCTTGTAGACCTTGTACTAAATACAGAGAAAAAAAATTCTTACATACTTCCTGACTCTGCTGATCTTGTAAAAGATGCTTACCATTTTCTTTAGTTGAATATGATATAATAGGTCCCTAGTTGAAAATAGCTGTTCTCTTGAGTACCAGATTCCCAGATGAATTAAGCTTTTATTTGTCAGTGCAATAGCTTTTAAATGGAAAGAGCTTAGTTTGGTACTGAAATACCAGAATGTAAACATAGTAATGCTCATTGTCTGCCAGAAGCACAATCAGAGATGGCCTGTGTTCCCTCAATATGTCCTCACAACTGCAGCTCACTGGAAAAAGTGGAGGTTTCGAATAACAGGCCCTGAGGAACACTCAGCTTTCTGTTTTCTCCTGGTGTTGTGCATAAGCTGATGGTGGCCAGGTGGAGGATTTGGCTACTCCAACCAATTGCTTCTGTCTGGAGGAATAAGCGATAGTGCAGTAACAGTGCGCTACCCCTAGATGCACATTAAACAGCACTAAAGTGCCCTTAGAAGAAATTAGCAAGGCTCCAGAATGGAAAATGACTTTAAAAAATTCATTCTCTTTTTATTTGCAATGCTATGGTTAACGGGGAATGAATAAATAAAATGATGGTGGGGGAGGGGAGCAGATGGGAGGGTGGCCAAAGGAGAGGGAAAAGGAGAAGGGATCACTGTCGAAGCATGAAACTCTTATAGATCTGTGTTTGGATGTGCTGAATACATGAGGTGTATTTTTTAATGAATAATTTCCCTTGTTTTAAAGGTCCTTAGGCATTATTTTGGATATGTCCAAGTAAAGCCAATATGCTTTGGATTTCAAAGTAAACCAAGCATAAAAATTTAATTTATTGTCCTAAATAGAAATACTGCTATAAAAACTGGCACACACCAGTAATATCAGGGCTTGGGAGTCTTAGGTAGGAGGATCATTGTGAGTTCAAGACCAGCCAGGGCTACAAAGTGATCTCAAGGCCAGCCTGAACTGCATAGTGAGATCCTGTCTCTAAAAGGTATATATATATATATATATATATATATATATATATATATATATATGACCTATGTGAATGTGATTTTTTTTCTTTATACAATATCAGGCTAGGTGACATGATTCTAGGCATAACATGAGCATCTTACTATTTGAAGTTAAAATATACATCCACTAAATTTGGTGTGTGAAAAATACCACAGCATTAGCATACCATTTAAGTATATTGCACAAAACACAACAAGAAAAAAATAGATGTCTAAATAGGAAGAAGGAAGCCCATATTAGACAAAGCTCAACTGGCATCCTTCTTAGAATTTGAGATGGCATCTGCTAAGTAGACTAGATCAGCTAACATCACCACATTCACTGAGAACTCTGTGTCAGACTCTGCTAACTCAGCATTGCCTAGCATTGGTCTTCCAATTGCTTTACAAGCTGCTCTGTGTTATTTGAAGACCTGGGATGTCCCTCTCTTTCCACACTTCCGCCATTGAGTCTGAACAGGTGGATTCAAAGCTTGTCCCTGATGGGCCTGCTCATGTACTGAGTGCTCTAAAAAGCAGACTGTGAGAAGGGAAAAGTCTGGAGTAAAAGAAGAGTAGGACACAACAGAGAATTTTCCTTCTCTGAAGCTGGAATCCGTGGAAAAAATTCAGTGGATTTATAAATTGGGATTTGAAAAATTGATGCTAATTCCTCTCATTTTCACCTAAAATTTGGCATTTAACTATGAGCATGATTTTGTCTCCGATGAAAATAAAAATATTTTCATATCAACATATAATTGTAGATATCTAGAAATGTTACTTATAAATTCTTTGAAATTAACATTGATCTTATTTACTCCTTTAACAAATACATAAACTGTTGTACATTTAACACATTTTGGGATAATATTTCAATGTAATGAGCATTCTTTTCAACCACATGAATTTTATTTTGTGCATATAAAAATATGAGAAGGAGTTCCTAGGCTTCCCTAGAGAGAAAAAGAGGTCAACGTAACCGAGAAGGCTGGCAGTTTCCCCTGGGTGGCAGAGCTTCCTGCAGGAATGGCTGTCAGTGTGTCTCAGGTGTGTACCCTTGGTTTGCACAGGTGTGAGCTTGAGTTCACACCTCCAACAGCCTCAGCTGTACAAACATGAACTTGGAGATGAAATAGTGAGGCAATACTGCTTTTTTTTTTTTTTTTAAAAAAATTATTTTAAAGAGAAAAAGCAAAAACAAAGATAACAACAAAAAATAAAATGAAACAGTAAAAATGATACATAACTGGGGCTTGAGAGATAGCTGGGTGGTCTAAACGCCTGTCTGGCAAGGGCAAGGTCCAGAGTTCTATCCTCAGTACTGCCTGCCATGTCAGCCCTGGAAACCCAGGTGTGCCTGTCAGGCCCGAAATCAAGACCTATACCAAATTAAAAAAAAAAAAAAAAAAAAAGAAAGAAAAAAATTCAGAATTTCAAAATAAGATGGTAGAAAATTGACAATGGTTGTTATATCACATACTGTTATCTTCAAAGTAGTTGCTCAGATTATCATATAGGTTTACAAGACTAATCAAACAATTAAAGATTAACTGTTCCTTTCAATAAACGAATAGAAATTAGTAGTATGATTATCTTGTAGATATATGTGTTTTTTCTTCTTTTCTCCTTTCACCCTTCCTGAAATTGTTCTTCACTTTTAACAAAGATAAAGATAACAATGATCTAAACTGTTATTAGTGGTTTAACACTATGAACACTGGTCTCCCATAGACACTGCATGTTTTCAAATCCTTTTCATATATGTTTTTCCTATTTTTGTTTAAAGGACAGAGAAGCTTTATTATGGAAGGGAATGTAGATTCACAAGAAATTCTAAGACACTTGAAAATTCTTTTTTGTTTCATTTTATTTCTGAGACAGGGTCTCACTACGCAGTTCCAGCTAGCCTTGAGCTCACTTCATAGCCCAAGCTTGTCTTGAACTCACAGTGATCCTCCTTAGCCTCCCAAATGCAGGGATGGCAGGTGTGCACCCCCACACCTGGCAAGGAGACTTGAGGATTCTTGAGGGCCAATCCCTCTGATAAAAACCAGAGCACTCACCTGTCAAGAAAATGGAATCCCACATAAAGATCTGTGTTGAACCTCTTTTATAGAAGAGAGGAAAATGTTACAAAGATTCATCCCCAAGTGACAGATACTCTCTCTGATTCGATCAGAACAACACTTATCTGCCTCATACAGTTCTTAATTCTTTAAGTTTTTCTTCCCAGAGTCTTCATTGTTTATAGGTAGGCATAAAAGGCTAATTTCTTTTTCTTTTCTTTTCATTTACTTATTTTGAACAGGGTCTTACTATGCAGCTCAGACTCCTACTGCTCCTCCTGTTTTTAGCCTCCCCAGGACTGGAATTACAGGCATGTGCAACCACACCTGGACTCATTCACTGGTTCAGCATACCCCACGCGGTGCTGGAATGGCATGTGGGACCTGGGATTGAACTCTTGTCCCTGTGTTTGCCAAAGCAGGTGCTTAGTCCACTGAGCTATCTTGCCAGCCCCTAATTTCTTATCAATGTGTAAAACTTCTTGTGAGAAGCTAGACTTTCTCTTCATGTTGTCATTTCTCTCCTTTAAATAATATGTGAGTTCACATGAATTTTTTTAATGTGTTTGGTATAGGGTCTCATTATGTAGCTTGGACTCCTAGTGATCCTCCTGTCTCAACGTCTTCAGTTTTGGGATTACAGGCATGGGCCACTATGCTTGGTTTTGGGGCTGGCACTGCATGCAGTACCTGGTATCAAATCCCAGTCCTTGAGCTTGCCAGGCAGGCACTTAGACTGCTGCACTATCTCCCCAGCTCCTGAATTCACATTTTAATAAGTCCAGAATTACACTCTATCATTTTCTAGTCTCTAGTATAGAATATATGTACACGCCAATTTCTCTTGTTTCAACAGTGAAATTATTAGAAAACATTAATAGAAAAAAGGGCATAGCAGTTGCCAGGAATATAGCTCAGGGGCACAGAGCCTGCCCAGCAAGGGTGAGATCCTGAGATCAATCCTGGGACCCATCCCCCACCAAACAAAACACAGTAAGTAGTTGACTGGACTGATGATTCTTTTTATAAACTGCTCAAGTCAACTCTGACTTTGTTATTATTTGATGTCTGAGTCCTAGTCTTTGCAGGAAAGTCTGGGAAAGACTTTCCTCCTTTGAAGGAAATGGACTCTGTTTCTTCTGAAACTGTGACAGGTAATGATGGTTCAATGGCTATATAGAAAATGTCGGACTTGGATGAGTGGTATTGAGTGTAAAGCTGATCACTAATTGGCTATCAATGACATATCCTGTATCTTGGTTTCCAGGAGACCGAGAATCCTTGGGTTCTCTTTATCTAGACTGCAGCTGTCCAATCATTTTGATCTGGTGAGGATTCTTGCTGGCAACATAAATGGGATCTAGGAAGGGCTGTAATGCCACATAGTGACAGCTGAAAAGTATTTTCTCATTTCAATCTAGGTGAATGCTCTCCATAGTATTACTTGATGACCATATGCTTTTCTTCTGGACTTTGAAAACATTCTTTAAAGTGACCAAAAGTTGCTTTGCCTCTATTAAACTCTGGACAAAAGGCAGTTGTGAGCCACTGTTGGTTCATGCATCATATTGTAATGTATAAAAAATCAATAAGTGGAAAAATTCAAAGTACCACGATGTGCCTACCACTCTCTGCCCACCCCCCATGAAATCCATTCATCAGGAGAGGCAGCCTCACAGATTTCTTGGCCTAATTATGATATATTTCCTTTTAAACAATGTGTATGCAATAATTGATCAAAGCTCTTCCTAACAGGCTTCCCAGAGCAATTCATTAGTTCTATAAAACAATGTGAGCAATAGTTGGAGCACATTTACTTCATAATCATTTTGCTAGGAAAAAAACAAACAAACAGCAGCTGCAGTTCAGTGTAGATAGCCATCTGAAACAGTTGATTTATCAAAATGAATGAATCTTGGCAGTTTCCACTCTGGGACTTAGGTAGAGAAACACAATTAGAATTCAGCGCTGTGCACACAGCCAGAACAAAGTAATGTTGGCTCATTTTCCAGTAACATTATGGGGTTATGCCATGGATAGATAGAAAATCCAGGAGTTACTCAACCATACAGATTGTCAATAAAAGGAGGCAAAGCGTCCCCTCTTCTCTTTCCATTACAAATGACAGGTCAATATCTTCTTCCAATCCTGGACCTGCTACTTTATTCCAAAATAGTGAGAATTAGCACTAATGCAATCTGTCCAGCATACCAGGAAAACAATGTTAAGGATGACCTTGCAAAATGTCTCTTCCTTATCCCAGTGGCTTATTGCTCTGAATGGCCTCAGGGTTGTAACTGGAAACCCCCTAAATCAATCAGTGATTACAATATTGATATTTTAACCATCATAGCCATGTACAGCTGCAAATATTCCAAGCTGCTCTTCTTTTCCAGTCCACATTTTCTCCCTTCTTAAAAACTGCGGCTTGATTCATTTGGGTTAGCAGCTGCCTCCTTGCAACACATGCCTCCCAGATACACAGATTACATCGGTAACTGGCCATCTGTGCTCGACAGTCATCCGCACCAGCTCCAAATCTTCCTGGCCTCCCTTTCCAAGCCCTCAGTGGGATGCTTGACCCTCAGGTGCTTGGAGGCAGTCAAAGATGCAAAGAGCCTTGGATCACACACAAGGGATGCAGAACTGAATGGTTTTGTAAAGTGGCCTATATGAGCAAGTGATCATTTTTTTTGAATATAGAGATGCCACAAATACTTCAAACTTATAAACCTATTCTCATGTTACCTGTCTTGTTTTGTCTAAGAAGAGGCAGATTTTTCTAGGTCAATATTTGTTTGTTGTTGCTATTAAGATTTTAAGGTCCAAATTAGGTTCTCCCACTGCCAGGAAGAATGCTCAGCTGAATATATTAGCTGCTTCCAACATTTCCTCAATTCTGGAGATTTTGTGATCTGCCTGTGTTGCTGCAGATGCCAAGTGTTTTCCGTGGGGACCACTTGGAGAACTCAAAGACAGTGAATGCTGTCACATGCTAGGAAAGTCATGGTCACAGGGCTAATGGAAAAAACCAAACCCCTAAAGCCCACGGTGAAAAATCTTTAGTTTGCTGCTGAAGAAAGGAGATAAAAAGCCATACTCCACCTCTGCTTGGAGGATGGTATTGCTGAAAGAAGTCTGCAGGTCAGAGGCTTTAGGCCCTTCCTCAGTTTAGACACTATTAACTGCCCAGAGCTGCCAAGATTTTATAATTGATGTGTCCACGAACCATAGTGTAAAAAAATGTTGATAACTAGAACAAAGAAAGAGACGATGCTGGAACTGATTTTTGCAATATTGCCTTGCTTTCTAACACAAAATGGCCAATACTGTGTCCTTGCAGGGGCAGTCAGATTAAACATGAAGGAGGAGCAAGTCTAGAGTTAGTCACGGTCCACCTCCGGAGCCAATCTGGGTTTCCGTCCTCCTCTTGCCCATGTGCCCTAAGACAGGAAGTAAAGTGGGAGTGGGGGTTAGGAAGCAGTGATTAAAAATTGCCAGATTGCATGATTTCTGGGTATTTTCAACATTAAACCCCAATTTATATTTGATCACTAATTCTTGTTAGTAAAAGAGTCCCTGCACTCATGCTTTTCCCCTTAAAATTTCCTCAGGAGTGTAATTTTTCATGTACTTATAGGTATCAGCAGTGGCAACTGTAAGATGGCCAGGACAGAGAATGAGCTGTGAGGAAGGTGCGCTGGGTGACCGTGTGAGGTTCCACACATAACTTAACTTCCTGAAAGCACTGTTGCTCTGAGAAGTGAGAAGGTTCTTCTGACAGTAAAATCCCACTGCTGATTCTTAGAAAGCAAAGTCAAGATGCCTCGTGCCTTCAGGATACATGACAGGACTTCTTCAGTGTTTGTAAATATAAACTTCTTGTGTTAAATCAATGGAATATAAATGGGCACTCTTGGTAGGGATATATAGTGGCAAGTGTCAACAAACTTTTTTTCATGTCCTGCCCATTTTATGTCAGGAATTTGGAGACTAATGTTATTTAACCTTAACACAAATTGGACATACCTGGAATTTTCATTGTAATTAGTTGTCTTTATTTTTTATTTTTTGGTACTGAGGATTGAACTCAGAACCTTGCACTTGTCAGACAGGCGCTGAACTGTGTCTATCTCCTCGGTCATGCTAGTTGCCTTTAGTGGCATCTAAGGGAGGCTGTGCAGTGATGCTCTGCTGATGCTGCTGTCTTGTCATAGCCTGGGGCTTTTCCTTGCCTCCCCTGTTTCTTCTCCCCAGAGCCCTGTGTCCAGTGCAATGAGTGCTTAAGTAGCTCTGTCTAGAAAACTCTCCCTGACCTTGAAAATGGTATTTAACCTTTCTGTGAATCAGTGTCCAAATTGCAGAGCAATAATGACAAGAGCTGCCTCCCTAACAAGCCTTGAGTTGTAACTAAGAAAGGGGATTATAAAACACCCTGCAAAGCCTAAATGTTACAGATATGTCTAATTTTTTAAATTTTATTAATTTTAATAAGAAATAAATAACAATGAGATAGTTTCAAAGCACATTAGTAAGACAGACACAATAATTAGTACAATGCAATTGTTATCTTCATAGTAGTTGTTCAGAGTACAAGATGCAGACATGATAACTTTTCTAAACACCATTAGTACAAATATTTCTTCTCATTGAACTAAGAGAATGTACTTGTAGAAAGTAGTCCAATAGTCCATAATAGTAGTGGGTTATCAGCAGAACTAGAAATGTTGGAAGCTGTTGACTTGAGCCTTTTACAGCTCAGCATATTAATATAATTTTACTTTTTATAATTCATGGCTAAACTTTTCTGCTGGATGGTTAAGACCAAGATAAAGCAAGACCTATATAACAAAAAGTGTAACTTTTTTTATCTGACAAGGTCAGTCAAATCCCCTCAGGATTTACTCTGAAACCATATACGGTACTTGATAGATCTTTTGTCAGCATCAGCCATCTGGATGAGTCACAACAATTGCTTGACCAATTTTCTCTCTGTGAAAGACTAAGAGAATGTTTTCTCTCTAAGTGACTCTCTTTAGGCACACTATACATCATGAATCCCTTTCCTCTGTGGCCCCATAATTTCCTTGAACAGAATATTTGGAGCAGTACTGAGTTATAGGATGTTATAGTACAGGTTCACTTATGGCCTAATTCCTCACTGACCTAGAGGGGCTAGGGCTGAATATTGGCTATCTTTGTAGCCCTTCTTTTTCTCTAATTTTTTGGTCTGCAAACTTAAGTTGTTAACCCTCTAGAAGAGAAACTGAGTGATATTATTACTCTATAACATAGGCACTTGAGCTTAATATCACTGTCTTTCTGAATATCAAATGCCTTAGACTTAATATGGAACTAGTATTTCACATCAGTCCTTGATATTCTAATAAATCCCTGTAGGATGTGGTAAAAAACAATTATACTTTTTTTTTTACACAGAAATTTAGAAATCTAGGTGCTGGGGAAATAGCTCTGTGGCATAATTGCTTGCCTGGCAAGTGCAAGGTTGTGAGTTTGAACCCCAGTCCCA
>PVKN010042293.1:0-10416 GCA_004027915.1 Capromys pilorides
CAAAACATAAAAAACTGCTTTTGTAATTATATTTATCATCATAGCATTCTCTGTAATAAATACAGAACTAGTCAAATAACCCCTAAGCAGAATAATTAACTTAATTATAATCAAACTATTAATGTATATTACATAGCCAATTAAGGTGCCGTTATGAAATCTCTTTCAATGTGGAAAAATACTGATACCACTATATGAAGAACAGAAGTGAGATACAGAATTACTCAAGCTTCATCTTGCCTTAAAGTAATTTTTGTGATGAGTCAAGAATGAAGTCTGTGCTTTCAAATTATGTTATGAAAAAATATGACTGTTACAAGGAGAAAGGTGCCATGCAAACATCATTTTGAAGGTGGTAGGCTTATAATTTTCAAAACCTATTGTCCAAGTGGTCTATTATTAGATATTATTTTATGAATTCTCTTATTCCCATGCAGTATAATAACCAACATTATTCTATCAAATCTAAACATACTTAAACATAATTTCAAAAGTTTTTGTTAAACAACCACAGAGAGTTGTGAAACTACCAAGGCAGTGATTAGCTTTTAAGTGAGTGGAGAGCGACTCAGACCTTGACACTCAGCTGCTCTTCAAGAAAGAATTCTTCAGTCACAAGAGGATAATAGTGTTAAAAAAAAAAAAAAACCCTCCTTTTAGTGATCGTCACTTTAAAATATTTCATTCTCACTCTATCTGTGTGCTGGATGCATGGTCTTCCAAATGGTGACCCTGGGATCAGGATGGGTCTCCTGGCTTCCTGGCCATAAAGCAACTTTTATTCTTCTCTCTTTAGCCCTCAGATGGGGAGAAGAGAGACAGAGCACCAGGAAATCCACAGGGCGTGTTAGAAGCCAGGTTAGGAGGTGATGCGTGGCCTATCTACCAGATACTGCGCATCAGAGATGGTTGTCTGACCCCGCCTGTATGTGTTGATACTGAAAAATAAATGGTGAGGTAGACATGAGGCATTATCTCTGCCACAGTAACTTACACAGCTAAGAAATGAGAAATCATGTGATAATGAAGAGACCAGCCCTGGGGAGCTGAATACCTTAATTTGGTTCAACTTGAAAGAGCATGGTGCCCTTGAGGCATGAGTAAATTGAGAGTGCTTGTGGTGTGTGTGGGGGGGATCCAGAGATGGAGGAAGGAGTTGAGAATGGGTCATAAAATACAAGGGACAGATATAACACAAGATGTACAAATGTACAAGAAATTACAAGGTTGGCTTATGATAGTCAGCCACAGAGTTGGATGAGGAAGCGAGCAGAGGAGGCCGGCATACCTGAGACTGGAGGATTCAGTCCCAAGGTCTGGAGCTCACTGCAGTATTCCGTGTGAGTCTCTATTAATTGGCCAATGGTCTGTGATCGAAGGTTAAAGAGTCTGTGATGGAAGCCAGAGGCCCAAGAGTCTGCACTGGAAGCCAGGAGATGATGTCTGCAGAGACTAAAGTTCTTTCCCGGAAGTGGAACACTGGGTCCTGCCTCAACCACTTTGTAAATCCTTTTTATGCTGAGTCACTCCCAGGTGGGTCCTACTTGTGTAAGGGGAGGCTCTCCCTGCCTCACAAGGCAGGCCCCCCACTGCCTGGAATGTGGAACTGCTGAGGCAATCCAGCCAAGCAGACACAACAAGGTATGGACCACTACAGCCGCACACTGTATATTCCAACTACATGATGTTCTGGAAAAGGTAAAACCATGGAGACAACAAAAATATCAGTAGCTGCCAGAGGTTAAGAAAAAGAAAAGAACGAATAGGTAGAACATGGAGAATTTTTAGAGCAATAATACTAATCAGCATGATTACAAAATGATAGACACATTAAACGTGTCTTAGTTGCTTTTCTTACTGCTGAGACAAAATACATGACAGATAGAGGAAAGGATTATTTTGTTTCCCAGTTTGTGTAAGTTTCAGTCCATAGTCAGCTGGCTGCAAGTCAGGACAGAAGGCAGAGGGACACGGCAGAGGAGAAACAGTCCATGGCAGGACAGACAGGAGGTGGAAATCAGGAAGCCTTCTGGACTTTCATTGCATACAGGCTGCAGACCTGTGGGATGAGGCCGCCCATACCCGGGGTGGACGTGCCCACTATCCACACCCAGCGCTCTGCTGGATGAATCACTGGGCTCATTTACTTATCACTCACCTCTGGTCTCTCTTTACACACTCTAGATTCAGCCACTGCCCCAAAGCCCCACCTGTGAGCACATTCGGGAGATCTCTAGGTGCAAACCACAGCAGTGCTTGTCAAAACCCATCACTGATCACCAAGAATAAACCCTGGTGCAAATTGCAGGTTATGATTACCACTGATTGATATTGTTGGGTCTGTGTTACAATAGCTACCATAATAAACATACCATTCTGGGTCAGGACATTGATTGTGGGAACACTGTGTACAGGAAGGGGCACAGGAGACAAATAGGAGCTCTGTACTTTCTGCTTAACTTTGCTGTGAACCTAAAACTGCTATAAAATATTAGTCTACATATTAAATAAATGCAAAAGCCCAACTACACTCATCTGTTTTCCTTGGGGGATAAAAACCAACGTTTATATTCAGACCATTAGATAAATAATATTTCTGAAATGAAATATTAAGCTAGGAAGTCATGGAACCTGCATTTCTTCTGAACGGTTTCTTTGAGATGAACCAAGAGCACTGTGCTTATAGTAGGACTCTTGGGAGGGAGTGAGCTCTTCACACGCTTCTTTTAGGACACCCCTGGGGGCAAGCAGTGGGGTCTAACAGAGGAGGCTGTGTTCCTCCACCAAGCAGGACTTCCCCAGTTGGGGAGGAGAGCACCGCAGAGTCACTCTACAGAATAACTTAGTGATAGAACTTAGTGTTTGGCATCCAAAAATGAAATCATACCCACCTAGCTGTCAGTAAATCATGTGTTTGGTTAGATTGGTCACATTCCAAGAGCAAGAGGAAACTTGGAGGACAAAGTTGGTTCCTTTTGATCACATCCTGACCCACACAGACAGACATCAAGTAGAAAAACCAGCTGCCAACAAGCAGTGAAAATGCTGGGATGAAAAATGGACCATGAGGCATCAGTAGAGCATTCTTCAGGGCGGAGTTAGCTATCGTCCTTGAGTTAGGACCTGTCCTACGCCTACAGAGTGCCTCTTGTCTCCTCTCCTAAAAACTGGCACTCTCAAGGAGGCTGAGTCAGGACTGCCTTGGCCTTTGGAACCACCTGAATGTTTGAGACCAGTTAGCCCCACACTCAGGAACTCAGATGCTACTATTGAAAACCACCAGAGTCTCTTTGACGATTGTGACCATCCAGCAAAATCACACCCCCACATCATGTTCATCAGGGTGACACTTTTCAGAGGTGCCTCAGAAGTGTCAGTTTCATTACACCAGCAAAGTAAGGAGGTGACCACTGAATAAATCCTTCTTAGGACCCCAGGGGACTGGTTAGAGACCCCCCTCCAGCCTGTAGAAGGGCTGTGGCCCTGCTGACATCTTGAATTCAGGCATCTGATTTCTGGAACGGTGAAAAAATATATTTGTATTGTATGAAGCGATCTCATTTGTGGTAATTATAGCCACCTTGGGAACCACATGCAGCCCATTGGTGCACTATGTTCCAGGCTTGCAAGGAGCAGGTGTGGGGCCTAAACTGTCTATGGATCCACAGTAAATTCTTTCTCAACCTGATGTTCCTAAAGGAAGAAGAAGCAGGCCTACCACACTGACATTTCCCACACATTCTCCTCGCCAGACTCTTGTAAACAGCTGTAGTCCGGCAGCAGCTATATCCCTACTAGACACCAGAGTAAAACCATTTGTAACCATCTGGAGGACACAACCTGGTCCTCCTTGCTCTGAAATGTCTCTGAGTTTAGAAATATAAACACATATTCCAGTTTGTAAAACGTCTGGGGACTGCGATATGTTACGTGAATGCATAAAGCAGCGCTGGGACTGTACTGTGTGTCCCCCCCGCCCCCACGCCGGCAGCCCCATAAGAAAGGAAGTGGCTGCTGCAGCAGATGGGGAACCCGCGAGGATGGAGAACAGGAGGGCGGAGGAGCCTAGAGAAGCTCGCTGGAGAATTGCTAACCTTCTCCCGGCCATGGAAAGAAAACCTGCCACATGATCCTTCAGAGAGCTGGAAAGCAAGATAAGGAAGTGCTCACACTGTGGTTTCAGTCATGAATTTGAGTCTAGATTCTTCCTCTAGCCAGTTCTGTATCTTTGACCCCACTGCGTACTTGTCCTGGAGGCCAGCATGTCACACAATGCACAGCCAGTAAGGCAGAGCTGATGAGCCCGCGACTCGCAGCTGTGCTCCGTTAAGGCTTTGTCCCACCGCTCCACAGTGCTACTATTTTTTAGCTGTTCAACCTACTAAGGCACTCAGAGGTTAAAAAACAAAATTGTAATTTCATAACTCATCTTTCCTGGTGATAGGTTCTCCTCACCCCACAGCCTTCCAGTCAAGTTTTTGAAGAGACAGAGCAGTAACAAAGAAAACCCTGGGCCCAAGAAGGAGATCAGTAAGCAGGAGTCCAAGGCAGGAGACACCACCACGTGTGGCAGAAAACTGTCTGGGAAGACGCCTGCCGCTGGGTAGGGCTCTGGCCGAGCTGAGTAAACACATACTTAGCCATCTTTCCCACTCTCCTGCTACTGGTCCTTGCACTCCTAAAATGAGCAACAGATAATCTAATTGTGATTGTGCCACCCTTTAATTAGGAAAATAAAAGGGAACAAAAGATTATACCCAGGTGGCATCTTCTGTCAATTAGAAACAGATATGGGGCTGGAGAGACAGCGTGGAAGTAAATGCACCTCCCCGGCAAGCTCAAGGACCTGAGTTCGGTCCCTTGTACTGCATGCATCCTTGGTACTGTGCCGGCCTTGGAACCCAGGCATGCTGTGCTGGCCTCTAAGCTGGATGTGATGGCGCATGCCTATAATCCCAGCATTGGGGAGGCTGAGACAGGAGGATCAGTGAACTGCGTGGCAAGACCCTATATCAAATAAGTTGAAAAAAAATTAGCAAACGCATATGTTTCCAAGTGACATAAAATCTGAAGAGGAACAGCTTTAAAAAAAGTTAATTTTTCTCTCATATCAAGAAATTTTTTGATGCCGTGAGACACCCGCACTATTTTTGTGTTGCTTTACTACCCTAAATATGTTGGATCCCCCTCATGCATATTGTCCTGTAGTTTCATGTTAGCTCCAGGTATCATATCATTTAAGGCACAGAAAAGCCAGGGTGGGAGAAAAAGCAGCTTTTCCCTTTCACCCCAAGAGCAAACGTTCCAGGAAGTTCCCCCATCAGTCTCCAGCTCGTCGAATGGGATGGTGCTACTGAGTCACCACCTGGACCTGACCTGGCCAGTAGGGAACATGTACCTCCTGGAACTGGGAACACAGATGCCAGGTACAAGTAGGATTTAGTTACCAGGAAGGAAGGTGTGGTGACTGAGCGAGCACCTCATGGGGCTTGGTGTAACAGTTTATAATGATTTTATCCAGATTTGAAAAGTGCTTCTTTAATTATGCACTTAGTCCTTCATGAACACTGCCATCTTCTAAATAATAAATCTGAGGTGGTTTGGATGACATAAACATAAAATGCTTGCTTTTCAGAAAATCAAGTCCATAGTGGATTTTCCAGGAAGAAACCACTTGTTATGAGAGGGGCATGTGAAAGAGGGAGAAGTGGGTGGGAAACTGAGGCAGCTGCAGAGGGGAGGCAATGGCAGAAGAGTCCTAGAGGATGATCAAGAGCTGGCCTCGAGGCTGAGCAGGCAGGGCCAGCACAGAGGCCCAAGCCTGAGCATGAGGTTGTGCTACAGCTAGGGCGCCCGATGCCTCTTCAGGTGTTTACAGTGCAGAAATGCACAGCTGCGGATTGGCCACATGGTAGAAAGAGGTGCTGAGAGGCACACATGATGATGAGGCCATGTACCGAGCATCAGCAACCAAACCACCACTCCCTCTGATAGAGAGAAAAAGAGCCAGAAGCTGATGCCATCGTGGGCCTGTTTGACAAGAACTGGAACCACTAGGAAGATACCACTGCTGCAGCATTCACCCAAGGCTGCAATAAAAGACAAAACCTTGGCTTCTCCCATCTTTCTATCTTCCACTTTGCCAGTGCTTCCTGTGGCCAAACACAACCAGCTGCAAATCTGGGACACAAAGTCTGGGAAATGTCACCCACACAGGCCATGTGATGGTAGATAAAAACAGCAAAGGAAAGGTGGTGATGGACGCAGGGCAGACATACCCAGGACCAGTACTGGCTCTTTAGGGAATTGTGAGCATAGCTGATACACAGTCTTGATACACAGTTGCTAGTGCATTAAAGTGAACACTGGATGTCTGGTGCAGGAGCTGGTGGCAAGGCCAGCTTCTCTGTGCCTCCCTGGAGCAGACAATACCATGAACTCTTGCATCAACCACTGACGTAATCAGGATCTTCATGTACTTTAGCTCAGCAAAACCAGGGGGTGGGGAGCAAGCAGAGCTTTGTAAAACAAAATACTTATTACTCATCTACACATGATTAAAGGTGCTTGATGTAGTAATATATCACTCAACTCATTAACCCACTTCCGGAGGAGTCTGCATCCCAGCAATGTCTTAGAGATAGTCTTGCCCTATCAGCTGGTTCCTTAAAAGATAGTGTAGGTCTTCAGATTGGGTTTTCAACTTTAAAATAAATCAGTGTCATTTGTCACAAGGTTGTAGAGTTGACAGTCGGAGACACAACCTCAGATTAACCGAAGTGTTGACACAATGTTATCACACAGCCAAGGCTTACTGCTTTACAGATACATTAAAGTTCTTCTCTTCCAACAACCTCTTCCATAGATGAGAACAGAGAGCCCACACAGATAAATTAGCCCAGGATGGAAAAGTACTAAGGGAGCATGAGGATAGCACCCAGATCTCCATGCCAAGATCTTTTCCTCATGTGGTTGATTGCCAAGGTGTTCAGAGCTAATAGCAGCTACTTCAAAAATACTGTTCAGGTGGTGAAAACATCATCTCACTTGAAATTGAGCAGAAGAAGGAATTTGTTGAAGAGGAAAAATAGCATAGGTGGGAATACCAATTAGGGGACTCTCTGTTGTAATCAGAATTCAGCCTCTGTCCTTCTTGGATTATTTTCTGGATTGATTTCATTCAGGCTCATTATACCCTTGATGGTATAAGGTAGCAGCCAAAAGCCCCAGGTATAAACCTCTCCCTTTGGTATCTCTACACCCTGGAAAAGGGGATATTTCTTTCCTAATAAGACCAACAAAATTTAAAGAATTGAATGTTATAGCTTTGGTTTGGGTCCTGTGGCCATTTATGAGCCAACTGCTGTAGCGGAGGTGAATGGAGCGCTCTTATTGGTCAAATCACTAGCCAATCACTAGGATGTCTACACCAGTGTGAAGGGATGGGTTCATCACTCCTTTGACAAATGATACAGCCCTGTGTTGCTTAGGGCTAGGGATACAATCTGAAAAATACATCATTTGGCAGTTTTGTCATTGTGTGAGTATCCGAAGAATATATTTGTACAAACTAAGATGGTTACAGGGTAGGCAACATTGTTTTGTGGAACCATTGTCCTAGATGCAGACCATCATTGACCAAAAGGTAATATGCAGTTGAAGACTATTTGGAGCCTCAGGGCAATAAAATTTCTAGAAAGAAAATCAAATTGCTATAACCCAATAAAAGAAAATAGGTGCTGGTAGGAAGACATCACTGATATATACCACAAGCACAGAGACTTAGTAAGTAAGTAAGGTTTCTAACTGTTCCGGCTTTCATGTTGACTTCTATTCTACTGTAGAAAATAATCTCATGTGGCTAAGACAGATTTCCCAACTGTAAAGCACACATCCCCATCCTGAAATCAGAGAGCCAGTTTTCCCTGGGACTTTAGTCTATGCAAAGAGGGTGATTGCAAATAGAAGTAATAAAGTCTTTCCCCACATTCCCAAAACTTGATCACTGTCTTCTGCGACATTTTCCAGGAAATAGGCCCTTGACAAGGAGTCCTTTAATGAGATTCCCTGGCTTTATGCTGTACAGCTGTCACTTCCACTGGATGAAAAATGGCATTCATCAAGTAAAGTGCTCAAAGGTGAGGAAGAAGCTTAAGTGAGGTAAATTTGTCTGCTTAGAACCTCTGCCCCAAAGATACAGACCCAAGTAGGTAGAATATCCAAATGAAGAAGAAGCATACCTTTGGGTATCATTGTGTGTTTGCTGGATTCCTCCTGCTCTGTGACAAATTAGTAAAAGCAAATCAACTTGAGAAAGAAAATCATGTTTTATTGTACTCAAATTTAAGCCACATCACTTCTCTTCATTGCCTCTGTTTTAATTTAAAACTGTATCAAGACTCACTATCGATGAAACATTGTTCACAATTTTCTTTAAAAGCCACACGCTAAAGGGCAGAAAATGGAGAACTTTGTAAATATGATTGCAAACACATAAATCATTATTTTTATTTGAAAAATTTAAAAATAGTATATGGCAAGTACTATTCAACAGGTAAAGAAGAAACGATGAACTTTGTAGAACTATAAAATTTGTTTTTAAAGATAATAAAATATCCTTTACATAAAGGATTCCAGCAAAGAAATAGATATCACAATGGACTGAAGGTATGATCACCAAATTAAATTTTCAAAAACAAATTGGACAATACACACATAAAAATCATTTGATCTCACTTAATTAAAGCAAAACAACTTAGAACACCATGATAAGGCACCACTTTCACATCCTCAGGTAAACGGAAGAAAAGACTGAAAATTCCCAGTGTTACCAGATGGAAGTGTAGACTGACAAATGCATGTGTGTGGGGTTGGGGCTGAATATTTTTAAGGTTGTAACTTGGCAAGAACCATTCTGAGAAGCCACAAAACATGTGTATCTTTAACTCAGCAGCCCTACAAATTTATCCAAGGAATGAGGCTAGACGATACTTAGCTACAAGTTGTTTAAGATAATATTACTACAAACAGCAGGATTAAAAGTATTATGACACCTATATTGTGTGAAAAAACATATAAAAAAGAAGTTAATGTCATCTTCCATTTTGTCTTATATATAAAGCCTTTGAAGAATATTAAAGAAGCATCAATAGTGGTTCTCTTTATTTTTTGCCCACTTGTGTACTTCTAATTTATTTCAACTGACCATAAATGGAAATAAAGTATAACGTTTAAAAAGAAAGAACTGAGGAATGGTTAAAAAAGACTGAGGGATAGTAACCTGTCTAGTTGAGCAGCAGTCTTTCCTTAACATGCCTCTTCTTCCCTCTCTCCCTTTCCCCCTCTTTCCCTTCCTCCTCCCTCCCTTTTCTCTCTTCTTCTTCCCCTATCCCCTCTTTCTTTTAGTAGGAGGCAGAACTAAAATTCCTATTTCTCCAGAGCAGTGACTTCTGGTTTCCTGATGTGTACCTGTGCCTGGCTCCCCCGGCTGGAGAGAACCCTGACCCAGTGATAAGCAAGCTTACTTCATACAGGGGGCTTTTGATCTTTATGCCTGGAAAAGCAATTCCAGGGTGAGATCAGACTTGCTCACACTCAGTGATAACACCATAATGCAAATTTTCCATTCATTTTAGAAAGACGATGTTTCTTAACATCCCTTCTGTTTTTACACACAGATACCAGCTTTTCTGGAAGTAAAGGCAACTGGATTTCAGTTCCCGTAATTTGTCTCTAGAGCCTACCTGGTGTGCATTTTAAGTCTGCTGCTTCCTATCTCCTGGATTTTGGACCTCATGATAAGATTCACTGCTGGTATCTCTGCACTTTTCAGGGAATGAGGCTCAGTGTTGACCAGAACCCTTTGATGTCTAACTGATAAGGTGTGTGTTTATTTCAACAATTACATATCACACTTCTGCTGTCTAATCAACTGATACTGTTTTTCACCTCAGTTAGCTCCATCCTGGATTCTAAAAAGGACAGGAGAAATAAATCAGAATGGACTCATGGGAAAACAATAGTTCGAAGGTCCAAATGCTCTGAGCCTCCTCAATTCCTCATCCCACCTCCTTCCATTCCACTTGATTTTACTTCACTTGGTTTCGTTTTTCTGATTGTAGCTCATCTGGATGGAATTGCAGAGCTATCCTCTCCCACCTGATGGATAATTTCCTGCACTGCCTGTTGCAAGACAATCTGGCGAACACTCCTTCCTCCCACTGAGCCAATCCTTTCATAATTCTTCAGTCCTTCTTTAAGGGGTCCAGCTCAGAAGTTGCAGCAACTCATAAGAGGATGGATGAGTCCTTTGGTTTGGTCTGCTTTTATTTTAGTTTCTAAGTACATGTCTTGAGCTTAATTTGGGGATTGTTAGGTCTTGTTGAATCCCAAAGTCAGGGGAAGATATCTTCATAG
>PVKN010042294.1:0-10420 GCA_004027915.1 Capromys pilorides
CAACCCTCAAACTGTCTTCTTGCTTTTACATCATACTGTTCTAAAATAAAAAATGGCATCTGTGATGAATCCTACCACAAATCCACATTTTCATGGCAACCCAAATAGTGTGTCAGAGGCTTGAAGGATAAATTTCTATCCAGCCTCCTGTGAAATTCCCATGGAACCCTTCCTAACTTCTCCAGTTCTTGGTCCTGAGACAAATATAGAGTCTGATCTTTGATCAAGGGTTTCTTCAAGCTCAAATCATCTATTTCTGGAGAGGAGCCTCCAAATGGTCTCACCCCACTGCCTGAAGGCGACAGTTCCCCCTCACAGCTCGCATATTGCAGAGCTGCAGGATGCAAGGCAGAGACTTCCAAAACTGCAGCTGAACCTCATTCAAAACCTTACTTCCATGAAGCATCCTATTCAGAGCATTATTATCTATTTTTTTTTATATCTCTAGTGCAACAAATACTACCTCTGTGGCAGAGTTGCAGAATATCTCTCACTTAGGAGAATTGCACAAAGACTGTTCATCTAAGGTAAAGGATGACCAGTCACGCCATGGTTTCCCTTGTATTTCGCATGTGCTATTTATCTCCATGGCTAGGTCACCGAGTCATAGAGTTTGAGAGATGGAAAGAATCCTACAGCTCATCAAGCATAAGTAATTTCATACACACTCATAGAAAGTCAAGTGCCACGACATCCAGGAACTTGGCAAACATACTCATTCTCCCTCCTTTGTAAGACCTGGGAGATGAGCTCCGTGGAAGGTAGTGTGGCCGTGTGGCCAAGTTCAGGCATTTTATTTGTCTCCAAGACAAGCTCTGCTGTGAGGAAGACCTGGACCCCACACTGCTTTCACTGCATAACAGCTGTTGACCTTGGGTAAAGTATTTGCTCTTTTGCAACCTCCATTTCCTCAGCTGGAAAGTGCTAGTTTTAGAGGATCCACGGTGGGGATCTGGGCTAGGAGGACATCTCAAACTGGTTAGGAAAATACATGGATCCATGAATGCTACCCCCACTAGTTATCATTCCTATTGATTCTACGTGTAACCTAATGAGGCATTGTGGCAGACCAAGGTTGCAAACCTGAGCATTGGAGAAATGAACTGTTATCATCACCAGCTTCAATATCCTTCTGGTTCTTGGTTGTTTAAAGCAGTGGCAAAGGCAAAAGAAAGCTGAACTCCAGCTGTTGGCCCTTAGTGATGGTTGAGTGAGGGACACTGTCTCTGCTCCAGCGGTTGGTATTTCCCAGGTACTAACCCACTTCCTCTTTAAAGCAACTCTGTGAATTCAGCAGGCACTGTTTTAATCCCCATTACAAAGGTGTGGACACAGAGGGGCCATCTTAGACATGTCCTAGGGTACTTTACTAACACCTCCTTATCACCTCTAGCTATAGAAGTGTCAGGACAGGACAAGCGTTGCCCCCTGGGGTCTTGGTGCCAGAATCCTTCTCTGGGCACTGTGTGCAGGAGTTGCCAAGTGGCAAGCGAGGTCCGCACAAGCTCCCACTGCCAGTGTGTAACATCTCAGGGATCCCATCAAATTCTGAGTTAACAAAAAGTTTGCGAAAGATGTCAGTCTGGCTGCTGGAAGGTGAAGTGGCTTTGAAATTCCATCCACCTCTTCCTTTCTGGGTCATTACCTTCCCACTTGTCTTCTACCCGCTGCCTGAGGCAGTGGGATGCTGCTCTGGCTGAACTGGACTCTGCTTCTGTAGGGAAGTGGTTAGATCATTCAGGGGACCCGTAGGGGTGACTCGGCTTTGAACCCTGAAGGAGGCATTTTGAGAGCCTTTGCAAGGTGACATTTTTAAGGTGAGGATGGATATTGCTTTGAAATTCCCAAAGTGTTGTTTCACCATGACACAAAGCAGAGATGAATGGAATACAGAGTAAGAAATAACGTGATAAAGAGAGAACGCAGGGAAAACAAAGTTCTTGTCACACAGTTAGGAGGAAAGCCTTTGGCAAAGAGAAGTGGGAAGAGGAGAGAAGAGGGGAGGGAAGGAGAAAAGAAAGAAGTGTGGGAAAGAAAGTCAAGAAGAAATGGTTTTCCTATGAGAAGTAAAAGGAGAAATAGAAAATAAGAAAAAGGGAACAAAGCAAAATTCCCTCAGCTGATGTTCTCCTTGTTGTCAAAATCCAGACTTCAGGCAGAGTTTAGATTGTTTTCCAAGAAGCAAGACAGGGAAGTGGGTAGGGATCTGACAGAAGCTTAACATCATTATCCTGAAATAGACATCAACGTTCTTAGAAATGTTCTCTGTCAGCTACCTGCCTCTGATAGCTGTCGTCTGTCATGTTTCACGAATTCCTTTCTTAACTTGGTGACTTGCGTCTAGATTTAGTAGGCCTGGTCTGTATTTACCACCTCTTAACCTCAGCATTCAAAGACTATCCCCGTGTATGCATATGCAGTTGTACTGCTATGCCTTTATTTCCCAATCTTCAAAAGAGCATCCTTCAGAAATATTATGCGGGCCTGGGTCCAAATGTTGCTCCATCCAAAACGTAACTCATGTATTGAAACAATTTCATTATTTTTTTTTTAATGGGGACATTTAAAAATGTTAGGTGGTGGCTTGAAATGCTCCCTGCTGATGTACATCATCTCATTTGAAATAATGTATGCGACGGAAGCAAATGATCTACTCCGGAATATTCCCCATCACGCTTTCAATAAGAACTCACGGCCTTATCTCGTTTCTCAAAATGCTTTTCCAATTACAGCCAGCACTTGATCATCGGGGCACGCGGCGCTTCCCCTGAGCAGCTCCTGCGGTGCTCTACTCCCCAACCTTGATGCCTTTTCTGAGACCCTCTCAGAAGTTGGGGCTGCCGAAAGGGGGCCAAAAGGAGCGGGGAGCACAGGGGTGAGGGAGGAGAACAAGCGAGCTCCTGAAAAACCCAAAAATCTCATCACCTCTGTCTCCTCTGACAGTTCTCTCTAGGTCACCTCAAAAAGTTGGGGGTCTCAGGTCTTCTGCTGGGATGCCCTCTTTTTATCTCTTTCTAGCGATTTCTTTTGCTCATCTCACTCATTTCCCTGGTACCAACCACAGTCTACCTGCTGCTCCTTCAGCAGTCCAACAGCTCCCATATTTATGCCCAGTCGTTTGCTTGGCATCAACATTCAACTCTCTCTCGAGCATCTCAAATCTCACTGGTAAAACCTGGACCTGCGTAGGTTCATCATATCCTTTCATGCTTACATCATCCTTTCCAGCGTAGGGAACTGGAACACGCTCTGCGCATGGGTGGGCTGCGCCCTCCCTGGCCACCCTCCTCTGAACAGCCTCCTCACGGAATCATTCCTCTGGACAGACTGTCATCTCTCGCTTTCGTTCTAAGAGGTTTAAAACTTCTGGGACGGCGGGTTATTTTCCCTGCCTTTTTTCTGCCTTCTTCCCCGTCCCTTTTGCTGAGGGCTGGCCAACTGTCCTAGCCAAGGCCGGCTAGCAGATGGGTCACGTGGTCGGCCTGAGTCCCACTTTGCAGTCAAAATGACAGCCAGAGCCACTCTGTGCACAAATCAGGGTGGGCCCGTTCCAATAAAACTTTATTTATACACATTGGCTGGGTTCTGTTCAGCTTTCTGGTGCCATGAAATATAATTCCCCTTTTGGGCTAAATATCTGTTTAGAAACTGTTGAAAGCACACATAGCGTGTGGATTCTGCCAAGAGGAGAAGCTGAACCCTCCCGGTTCTTGCCATACTGTGTTTCTTGTCTCTGTACCAGCTGCCCTACCTTGCCTGCCTGGCATAGACCATGGATGCCCCAGTGCTATTTCCTGGCCTTTTCCTCCCTCCTTCCCCTCCTTTCCCATCCTGCCCCTTTCTTCCTTTCCTTCCCCTCCACTCCCCTTTCATTTCCTCTTCTTTCTCTCATTTGCTTCTCTATTTTTTTTAATTTTGAAATTAATTCTTCTATGTATTAGTATCTGTGCATAGTACCTAACCCTGGCATTCCTTGCCTAGGGTTGGCACCATACATAGCATATTTTGATTCCATTTTCCATCTCTTATTCCTCCCTTTCTGCCCCACTTCCTCCACCTCTTCTCCCCATCTCTTCATCCCTTTCTAAAATAAATCCAACTGTCTCTGAGCTATATCCCGCTCCACTTTGATTATTTTAATCATTTTCTACTTCTTAACTAGAGGAGGGTAAGACAGGAGGTGATGGTGCTACTCAATGGAAAGCCAAGTCTTTATTTACAAGTGGAAAACGGGATCAAGCTCCCTATGAAAATGCCTACAAATTGAAACAACCTCTTGGTTACTGTTTGAAGCATAGATTTGCATGTCCGTGAACAAACCCACACATGCAACAGCAGCACACACTCCACAGACTCCTGGGTCCCCGCTCCTCAGCTTTAGCTCACTCTCACTCACAGCCAAATGTGTTTCATTTTTGCCTCTCTCTCCAGCATCAGCTGGGATTATTTGGGCGCAAACGCCTCCATCAGGAAATACGTTAATGTGTGTATCTTAAAGATGATGCTTCTTTAGAAAGTACATCCACAGACACTATTGTAGCCCTGGACAACTCGAATGTCCTTCGGTGTCCCCTCCTTGTCTCCTGTTTCCCACGCAGCGATCAGGGATGTCCAGGCTTTCTGCCCCTCTAGGCTGCACTCAGTACACAGGAGTTGCCTTGAACCACATGTGAAATATGTAATGTAGTTAATATAGACAAGCACAAGGTTGCCTCCTTTTATTTTCCACTATGACATTAAAATAAAAGTGGGAAAGTGGGGCTAGGGACATAGCTTGGCTGTCTAAGCACCTGTCTGGCAAGCACAAGGACCTGGGTTCAATCCCTGATACTGCACGCCATGCCAGCCCTGGATCCCCAGGGGTCCCCTGCCAGTCACGGAAATCAGACGTGGTGGTGCACAGCTGTAATTCCAGCACTGGGGAGGCTGAGACAGGAGGAGCACTATAAGTCTCAGCTACACAGTGAGATCCTATACCAGATACATACATACATACATACATACATACATACATACATACATACATATATAAATAGGGAAGTGAGGTTGGACAGGAATGTACATTCTGATTTGTTCATAAGTTTTAAAAATTATTTTCTGATGCATAGCTGTTCTCTTTCTTTCCCGACCCATCTAATCTCTAGTATCTTATTTTCTACCATAGGCACTTCCTCTAGAATATCTACCAATCTATCTATCTATCTATCTATCTATCTATCTATCATCTATCTATCTATCCATCCATCCTTTGTTTTCATCATTGTTTCGTTTCAATGATCTTTTGTTGGTGTACCCTTCCTCCCTCCCTCTTTTTCTCTTTCTCTCTCCTCCCCTTTCTCTCTCACATTATCCCTCCTTCCTTTCTTCCTAAGGGAAATGCCAGCAAGTTTCCTGCAAGTATCTTTCCTTTGAAAATGCATTAGATAATTCCAGGTCTCGAGTTCACTAAATACGTACAGCGAATCCCTATGCCCAGTTCCAAAATTTGGACGCTTTTTCCTAACACAACTCCGACAGTCCTTCCCTTCGCCATGTTGATAAAAATTTTGCTTCTACTGCCTCACGCTTACCCAGCAAGGGTAGCAGTTCTTCAGGTCACAGAAAGTTCCCATGTGGAGCCTGCTCAGCAATGGCAGCGAGGCTGCTTAACAGTCACTCTGCTTCTCTCTGCAAAGAACTGATGCGTCCTTTGTTTGAACATTTCCATTATAAAGCAGGAACTTTTCAGTTTCTAGATCAGAGATCTGTTTGCATTTGTAGATAATCATCCCACCATTTATGCAATAGACTACCCGGGTCTGTTTGGGTTTCAGGTAGCCCGGTGATTGCCTAAACTTGTTTTACTTTTGACATTACTTCTTTACTTGCACATGGATTTGTTCCATGGATCGTGACTACCTATGGGAGGCATTGATCTCAGCCAAAAGAACCTGGGCAAGGAAAATGTTCCCGTACTGCCTGGGTTCAGTCCCCTGAATCTTGCCAGGGTTGTGGCTGCAGTGCCTGAGTTACCGGGAGACTGTGCTGAAGGCACACCAGGAGGGAAACAGATGTTTGGGGACAGTAGAAAAGCTAGAAAGTGGGCCGGCCAAATAGCTGAGAGGATTAAAGCACCTACAAGCAGGCGCAGGTGAGACAGCAACTGAGACTGGGCGTGGTGGCGCGCACCTGAAATCCCAGCTTTGGGAGGCTGTAAACAGGCGGATCACTACGAGTCCAATCTAGGAGTGAGACCCTGAACACCCTGTAGACCATTTCCTAAAATACAAAAAAAGAAAAGAAAAGCTAGAAAGTGTATCTGCTGCTGGCTGGGCATTGAGGAACCAGGAAGAAAGCAGTGTTTTCTAGCAAACAACATAGAAACAGAATTAAGGAACTACAGAAAATGCTAGGACATCTGGGGAGTATTCCTGGCAGGTGGACAGAATTTGCAAGGCTGAGAGGTGTGCTTTTACATGCGCCAAGCCTCGGCGAGAAAAAGGATGAAGTCACCTAATACATTTGTACTGCTGTTAAAATTAAAGTAATAACACTAGTTTTAGTCCCTTGAATGTGCTCACAGTGCTGTCTTAAGGGTTTTCCTTCTCCAGAAAGTTATTTCTAGCTAATTATCCTCACCAAGGAATGTAATCTGTCAGGCTGTCTTGCTAATGTTCCCCAGATGGGGGCTGCTTCAGTGAATAGAAACTGAGATAATGGGAAGAATTAGAGCCTTAGAGGAGCTGATTATTTGGGGGGAAGGGGTTCAAGGTGAAAAGAGGTATCCGTCTTATCAAGAAAATCTTTCATGAAGCTGGGTGCCTGGGTTGGAAGAGGAGAGAAAGAGCTCTGACCTTTCTCAGGGGGGTCAATCGAGTCCCAGCCGTCAGGGTCCGCAAGGACATAAATGGCTTGGATGTGCTGAATATTTGGGTGACAGGGATGTGAGGCGGGGTCAACATGAAAGGAAAGCTCATCTCACAAGGCTCCTGCCCCCGCAAATCAAGCTGCCACTGCAACTGCGCGTCTTCCTCCACATCAAAGCTTTTCAGATAGAGATAGCAAAGAGCAGAATAGCTTCTAAGGTTAGCCTGGAGAGACTGAAATATAACTGTAAAATAAGTTTCTAACAATAATACATGCCTACACATGTCTATGTGTATATACAAGCCTCTATATGTAAAATGCAACCATAGAAAAACAATTTTAAGCACCACATGATTGAAGAATTTGATAAGGAAATAGCTTGGTGTTCTAAGCACCTGCCTGGCAAGCTCAAGGACCCAGGTTCAATCCCCAGGACTGCATGCCATGCCAGCCTTGCACTAAGCTGGGCACCGAAACTGAGTGTGGTGGCCCGTGCCTGTAATCTGAGCACTGGGGAGGCTGAAACAGGAGGATCACTAGGAGCACAACCTGTGTAGTGAGACTCCATACCACACAAAGAAATAAGGAAATAAATGGTGGAAAACAACAACAAAAACAATTTAAAGTACATTATATAAAGCACAATATAAGTACATGTACACGCTCTCTGTGTGCTCCGTAGCAGTAAGTGACGATGCACGTTTGCTTCTTGAGATTCACCCTCATTACTTAGGCTACCTCCTTGCTGTCACCTCTTTGGTGGCAGGAAGTGCATAGCATCTGTCTTGAGGTGCCAAGGACCAAGCACAGGGCTTAGAATAAAGCCACAGGCTCAGTAAATGAAAGCTCAGCTTCCTTGAGTTCCACTTCCCTGTCATGAGGGTGCATGAGGGTGACATGTCTGCATGTCACCAAGCAGTCACCGTCTCACTGCTCAGCTCAAGAAGAGAGCGGGGATACTTTAAGGAGAAGCTTCTCTTTATCCGTCTTTCCATCTTTTCAGTCCCACAGTGTGTGTCAGGCAACACATTTTGCAACCATCTATGCTGAATACTTGATATTGCTATTGTTATCAGACTATTGTCAACTTGAAAAGAATTTTTCATTGTTTCATCTGTAAAATCTTTCTTTAGTTTTCTCTCTCTTTTTTTTTTCCACTTGTATGAATACAGATTTGTGGTAAATAATGATTGTGCTTGCTGTAGAGGTTTGGCACATGTACAAAACACGCTTCAGTTTCTTTTGTAAGGTGTAGCCTAACTAGCATTTCAAGAAATGGAGTGTAATGAATGGGGTCCCAAGGACAGCTGTGGTCTGTTACTGAAAATCCCGGAAAGCTGGGATAGGGAGTCCCAGAAAGCTGGAACGCCAGGTGATAGATGGCAGCCTTACCTGTGAGCTCTCTGTCTGTTGCTTTCTCCCTTGCTTGGAATGCTAACGGTTGACCCCTGTGTGAAACTGATGACAGAGAAAGGATGGAAGTTAATAGAGATCATGGTCACGTTCATGACTAAGTACATGGTCCTTCTTTACTAAAATGATCATGCATGAGATCACATCCATGCACTAGCCTGAAATAAAGCTGAGTTGCTTTTCAGTTCTTTGTTCACTGAAGGATAAATCTCAGTGAGTCCTCTGAGCTACCTTCATCGGGTCTTCTCATCGTTTCTTTGAGCACCGACTCATAACATACAACAGTGAGGAGTTGAGGTAGGGTTTCACTATGTACTTCAGGCCGGCCTTGAACGTATTATGTACTCCAGGCTGGCTTCAGAATCAGAGTGACGTTCAGCCTCCTGCTTCATCCTCCCCAGCGTGAGAGAATTGTTGGTTGTGGTAGTGAGAGAGATTTCTTGGAATCTAAATGAGGCAGGTGTTAATGTGTCTTAAGCGTACAACATTTATAGAACCTACAGACTGGTCAGACAATTTGAGGAATTAAAGATTCATCAATAAATTAAATGTACAAAAAGAAGGGATAAAATTCTGAGATCCTAAAGTTTACAGTTCATGAGGAAACTGTTAAGGAATGTAAATGAAAAAGAACATCACAAGCAGGTAGTTACGCTATGTTAAAAGATGGTGAGAATATACAGTTAGTAGGTGATGGTGCCATGAGGCAAGCAGAAGCAAGGGGTTTTAAAAGCGTCACGGGGTGAACGGAAGGGTTCCAGGCAGGCAACAAAGGGCCGAGGCCCGACACCAGAAGCACTCTGCATGTGAGAACGAATCCACAATGGTGGTGATGTTTGGAGTGGGTTCTTCATTGCTGCTGTTTGGACTGTGCATTTGCTTTTTAACCAGATATAAGCAATATGTCATAAAGTACTTTAGGGCAATGGTAGTGATACTTCTAAAGATCTACAGAAGTGGTCAGTTGGGGACCCAAGATGACATGTTCTTTGCCTCCATGTTTTAAATCACGTTAGAATCTCAGTACAGCTGTAAGCACCAAGAATTGAAGGACAAGCATCCTTATTAAACGGACTGAGAAAGTCCGTAGGGTCACGCCGATTAGCACTTAGCCATGCCTTAGAACCAAACTGCATCTCTACCCAGTGTTGGCAAAGAAGCACGCAGAAGCTGTGCCCAGGAATTACGTATATAAACCGAGCCAATCGTTCTAGCTTTGTTGTAAAAGAATTGTAACACCTCCGCAATGGAGCAAAACATTAACAAATACTCTTCTTCCTAGAAATAAAAAGACCTAAGTAAGTTCCAGTTTGTTTTTCAGAGGGGTAAGAAGGATCTGGCATTATTTATACTTATTCAGAGCGCCCACCACTGGCCCCAAATTGTAAGCATGGAAGGAATCAGCATTTCCCACCACCTGTGGAACAGTCGATGCACTCAAGGGCTTGTTTCCTGCAGAATTCCATCTGCTTTACAGACAGTGTTTCTCCACTTGTGAATAAAGCTGCTTAGAGATCTTGAGCTGCAGACACACCCGGGTTTGGGTTGACCCTGAGCATCCCAGCCTGCTGTGCTGAAACAGCTTTTAGAAAATTAGAGACCAGCTTACAGCTGCCCTTGCCACGCTAACACAATACCTATCTGGGGAGAAAGATAAAACTGTGACAGCAAGCTTCTAATAATTTAAATCATGCAGGATCACAGTCTTTCAATTAATCTTCTAGCCACAATAATAATCTGTCCGTTTCTTTTAAAACGAATTTATCTAACTGGGAAGGCTAATGAAACTTGCAAATGAATCCTATTACAAATGACTACAAAAAAATTATAACTTGACATTAGGCTCTGACCCTTTTTACTGGAATGTTTTATAAGCAGTTTTCTAGAAACTAATGCTTTCAGTGACTAGAAATGATAGCTAAGAAATAATATTGTTAATTAATCAGGAAAATGCACACAGCTATTGTAAAGTGAACAGTATTTGCCTCTTACCTTTGTAAATATCTGTTTAAAAAAATGCCTAGCCAAAATAAGGCAATCTGGTTAGTTTCACTATAAAATATTTCTTATTTATATCCAACACCTAGATTAAGAAAGACAACAATTATAAAATAAAAGCCCATTCTGATCCTTTTTTTCCCTTTCTTAATCCTTATATTTT
>PVKN010042295.1:0-10415 GCA_004027915.1 Capromys pilorides
AGAGAGACAGAGAGAGACAGAGAGAGACAGAGAGACAGAGAGACAGAGAGAGACAGAGAGACAGAGAGAGAGAGAGAGACAGAGAGACAGAGAGACAGAGAGAGAGAGAGAGAACTGTTAACCTTTCACATACCAGTTTTCACATGGATAGAAATTTTATTTCTACAGGTGTCTTAGTTACTTTTCTGTCATTTCTGGGACAAAATACTCAACACCCAAAGTCAAGGAATTAAAGGTTTATTTAGTTCACAGTTCATGGAGGCTTCAGTTTGTACTCAGCTGGCTCCATGGCAGAGTGACACATGGCAGATGGCAACAGTTCATGGTGGCAGAAAACAGAAAAGTTCAAAGGGAGGAGCAGCAGCTGCAGCAACTAGCCCGCCTCTTTCCCCTCCTTACATTTGTGTGCAGATTATCTGCCCCAGAGCAAGAGTAGCACTCACACCCGTAATCCCAGCAGTGGATCAAGAATCAATCACAAACTGCAAAAGCTGCCCATGATTGCATGCGGCTCTGTGGGGACAATTATACACAAACCAGAAAACCAGGTTAGACACCTAGGATTAGAATTGTAGGTTCGTGTGTGAGCTGTTGGCAGACTTTCCCAGGATGGTTGCACCAGGTCTCTTTCCAGCCAGCAGTGTGTGAGAGATGACAACTTTTGAGGTCCTCAGAGTTTTGTTTGGCTGTTCTACAAGGCATTTGCTGGTGTCTCATTGTAGTTTTGCATTTCTCTAAGGACAGATGCTAATGTGCTAATTTGCCTTCTGTGTTTCTTCTTTGGTGAAGGGTCAGTTTCAGTCTTTTGTTCACTGTTTAAGTTTGTTGTTCATCTTTTTTCTGTTGAGTCTTTCAGATTCTTTAAATAGTCCAGGTATGAATTTTTGTCAGATGTATGGTTTGCAAATATCTTTTCCAGTTTTTTTAGTTTTTGAATAAAGTGTATCATGCAAGAGAGAAGTGTTAAATTTTAATGAAGTGCCACTTGTCAATTTCATTTTTTTATGACTCATTGAGCATGGTTTTTGTAGAACAAATTCACCAGCTAACAAGAGTAGAATGAGAGTGTCTTAGTTACTTTTCTCTCATTGCTGGAACAAATACCCAACATGCAAGCTTAGGGAAGGAAAGGTTTATTTAGCTCACCATTACTGGAGGTTTCATAATTTAAAGCAGCCTGCATTACATAGTAAGACCTCGAGACTATGTCGCCGTGTCCAGGATGATCCATTCAATACCTCCGAGAGACTGCCACCTTGGTGGGGGAGAACCTCTGACAGTGCAAGCTGTCAGTTTAAGGGTTCGCGCCCCTCTTGGCCACGCCCCTCAAGCCCCGCCCTGGTCCTTTGGCCCCACCCCTTGAGCCACGCACTTGACAGTCCCATGATCTAATGAGGCTTTGGAGGGACAACTAGATACAAACCGTAACAGAGAGTTCTAGACAAAGGGAACAGAGTGTACAAAGATCCAGAATGAGAAAAGCAGGCTAGGGTTGGAAATTGAAAATTGATCAGTATTGCTGAGGAAGAACATAAGTTTGTGTGTGTGTACATGTGTGTGCGTGCATGTGTGTGTGTGTGTGTGTGTGTGTGCCCATGAATGTGTGTAGGGCTAGGGAAAGGGAGGAAATTATAGAAGGAACCAGATCACAAGCCTCTTGATGGCTCTACCAAGGAGTGTGGACCATTCATCTCATAGGTAAGGAAACTACCAAAGGTCTTTATAACTGATTACTCACATTTTGGTTAATTTTTTTATCACAAGAAGTACATATAATTTATTATAGAAAAATAAAAACTAACCAAAAGATGATTAAAGATCTATATAATTGTACCACCTAAAGGACAGTTACACTATTAACTTGGCTGGTTCTCCTATTCATATACACACAGATATAAGTTTTTTTCACCAAAAATGAAGTCATTTTACATACATGCTATTTTGTAACATACTTTTTGTCCATTCTTAATAAATAAGACACATATATAATTTTCCATGTCATTATTCTTTTCCTGTGTTTTTTGAGATTAATTTTTTTCATATATATATATATATACATATGCATATATATACATATATATATATAATTTATTTGGTGCAGGGTCTCACTACACAACTCAGACTCATAGTGATGCCCCTGTATCAGGCTCCCCAGCACTGGCATTACAGGTGTGTGCCACTACGCCTGGTTTTGGTGTCCAGTGCAGCTTCTGGGACCTGCACAGCATGCAGTGCCAGGAATCAAACCTGGGTCCTTGTGCTTACTAGACAGACACTTAGACTCTCGAGCTATCTCCCCAGCCCCCTTTATTATATTTTTAATGTAGTATTTAATGCATTTTAATTGAAGTGTGTTACATGAAAAGCATAAGCACTCTCTTCTACCTAAGGATAAGAGCACAGCCATGACCTTGGCTCACACAAGTGTGCTGGCCACTGTTCTTCGCATGCATTCACTCCTGTGTCTGAGAACAGTCCTCTGAGGTAGGGATATTATTGTCTCCAAGTTAGTATGAGGAAAGCTGCAGGGAAGTTAGCCAGATTATCAAAGGTCACACAGGTTATGAGAGGCAAAGTTGTACTGCAGTTCTTGGAAATGGAGCCAGCACGACTTGCTGATGCGTGGACGCAGAGCAGAGGTGACTCTCGGTTTCTGCCTGCTGAGATTGATAGGCAGGGATGCCCCTTACTGAGCTGGGAAGATAGGAGAGAGAACTGATGTAGGTTAAGATTAAGAATTCCACATTGTTTGTGTCAAGGTTGTGAGGACTAGGGCCTTGAAACTCTAAGGGAATGAGTGGGGGTAGCATGAGTAGCTGCATGGACAAATGATGGGCCTTCAGGCAAGGCATTTAGAGCACAGCACAGACAGCTCTGATCTATCATGTCAGGAAATCATAAGGCTGATGTATAACACCAAAAAGGTTTGAGTTACCTACAACAGGCCAGAGCAGAGATTTGGGTCAGGTTGTTTTCCACAATATTTGTCAAGTTCTCAGCACTGCTTCAATTACAAGTGGCAGCCCCCTCTCTACTGGGAAGGTACTCATAAACCTATGTGCAGGGCTTGAATGGAAACTATGTCCAGAGCTGGGTCCTGCCCTTCAACAGCCTGCTGAGAACAAGGTACATTTCTCAGCATCAAGACAAGAGGGAGGTGAAGGAACAAGGACATTTCAAGCCTCATTAGGAGACAAAGGCCTTTTCATCATTTAATTAAAATGCCCATCAAAGACCTCAGAAGTAAGGGTTACCTGAGATGAAATAAAAGTAGTTGGAGCGAACATATTACAATTTAATTTCATTCCCAGGGCATCTATGAAATTTTAATATTAGAAAGACTTAATCCATCACTAATGTTCCATCTGTCCTGCCCTGTCAGAGATATTTCTGAAGATGTTCACCTCCTGTTTGAGAACCTTGGAGAGCTCAGTCCTTTTGTTTCTTGATGACAGGAAAGTGACTAGGGGTGAGGGTGGCTGGTCTATGGCAGGCACTTAATGTATGTGAAAAGAAAGGAGGGAAAGAAGGAAAGGAAGGAGGGAAGGGGAAAAGAGGAAAGAAGGAAAGGAGGGAGAAGAGATGCATTTCTTTAAATTTTGGGAGCGAAACCGGAGGCTTCTGCAAAGTTGAATTTTTGCATGAACAATTCCTCTTCCAGACAACCTGTGACTGGCCCTCCACCTCAAATCTTCATTTACATGTTATTTCCTCATTGAGGCGAGTGCTACCACCCCTATTCAAAATCCCTGGCCCCTCCTCTGTTCTTCTGTTTTCCCTTTCCCTGCTCTACCCATCTTCCTTGGAGCTTAGCTTCACATCATATTTTACTTATCTATTTCTTCATTATCTGTTTCTCCCCACTAGAGTGAGAGCCCCACAGAGCAAGATTTTTGTCTGCTTTGCTCATTTGTGTGCACCTGGTGCTTAGCATATGTTATGGTTTGTGTCTAGGTGTCCCCCCACCAAAGCCTCATGCAGTCATGGAACAGACTTCTAGAGTTGGTGATTAATTCACGATTCAGCGATGGGGTTATGGGTGTGAGCACTACACCTGGCCTGGGGCAGATAGCCTGAATGCAACCTAGGAGAGACAGACTTGCTCTCTGCTGCTGTTGCTGTTGTTGCCACTGTCCTTGCCTTTTTTGCTCTTGTTGTTTTGCTGCTTTCCACCGTCATGAACTGCTGCCCTCTGTCACATGCCACTCTGCCTTGGAGCCAGCTGAATATGGACTGAAATCTCTACAAACTGTTAGCTAAATGAACCTTTCCTTCCTTAGTTTTGGGTGTTGGATATTTTGTCCAAAAAATGAGAGAAAAGTAACTGAGACAGCATAGTACCTTAACATGCCTTGGTAAATACTTTGGGATAAATGCATTGATTAATATGGCACACAAGAAACTGTTTGTCAATTACAATTACTATTGCCCTGAAAAGAGAATAAATCCCCAGGATTCTCCTTGGTTAGTAAATCCAGAAATCCGACGTTATCTTACCCCAAGAGAGGGCTGTCCTACAGACCTGAGGTGCTCAGTAATATGTCATGAGTCTGAGAATAAAATACACTTTTAGCATCAATTCATGGGCCAAGACTGTCACCTCTGGATCAAGGCTCAGCAACCAAGTCTAAGACACACATGTGGTGCTGCTTCCAGTGGTGGGAAGTCACAAACAGTTCTGTCCCACCCTTAGGGGAAATCACTGCAATGTGTACAGGAGTGAATTTCTGGTCCCTTGCAAATGCCAGAGTGATTTCCAGGGCTCACGTAGCCACCAAGAAGGCCTAGGAGAACAGCCCAGGAAATAACTGGATGGAAGATATCTGCCTGGAAAATATTAGTCTTTAGTCTGGTGTCTGTAAAACCTGAGTCTTTCTCTTTCATTGGTAAAAATAAACAGTTCTGGGACCCAAAATATACAGGACTTTCCCCAGTTACTGTTGCCACCAACACCGCCTTGCTTAAGTCCTTCATTGGCTGAGAGCCTACTTTCCACCAGAAGTATAAATATGGTCCGGACAAAATTAAAAGTACTAAAAACATTTAAATATGCAAAGGGGAGTTCTTTTCTTCACTGTTTCTTGGAAATCTCCAGTTTTTCTAGAAATGGCACAAGTCTTGGCTTGGGGTCATAGCCTTCAGAGTGACAACTGGCAGCCAGAGAATTTCACAGTTAGAAAGAACCAATTTTCTGCTTTCAGATGGTCCTTCAACTCGCAGCTGTTAATTCCATGCTGTCCTAGCCCAGGGGTTCTATACCCTCACCTCATCTCCTCCTTCCAGGTTTAAAAAACTGGAGAACTTCCCTGGCTTTGAACATATAACATGTGTCCGGACTCCTTCTGTAAACTACAGTTCTTTGAGATGTTGCTCAATGATAGTTATTTAACATGTGGAAGGCCCTGAGTTCAATCCCAGCACCAAATATAAATAAAAACACTAGGTCTTCAGGGCTGGGGAGATGTCTCCATCGCATGAATTCCTGCCTGGCAAGTGCAAGGTCATGAGTCCTGCAAAAAAAAAGAAAAGCACTAGGTCTTCACAATAACTTTATAGAAGAGAACATCCAACTGTACAACCAACATCTAAAAATGTTCATCATCAGTAGTTGTCAGTAAAATGAGACATCATCATATACATACCAAAATGGCTAGAACCAAAACAACTGACAACCCCTAGAATTATAGAGAATCTAGAATAGTTTTACAGATAGCTTGTGAACTGGTACAACAATGTTAGAACCACTGGCATTACTTATACATGTGCTCCTTATGGCCTTGCCCATAGTAATCCTTCTGCTCCACAGAATGAGTAAAAGTATTTGCCAAAACATGTAGGGGCCCTGGTCATTGAATTCAAGAGTGAAAATAGCTCAAATGCCTTCAGTAGGATAAAAGTTAACTAAATGCATCTGTTTGTGTAGCTGTCACCCAGCAAAGATCATAAAACTATTACCCAACATAGATCATAACTCAGGGCCAACCTGTAGACTACTTCTTACTTGTGAGTTAGTCTATTGCTACAGTCAAAAACAGAGGCAAAGTTCCAGAGATATAGTTCAGCGGCATAGCACCTTCCTGGCAAGCATGAGTTCAATTCCCAGTACCAAAAGAAAAAGAGGCAAATGTATTTATTATCTTGTCCTTTGGAGAAACCATTTGCTGACTGGTATACTGCAATGAAAATATGGACTCTATACTTTGTGCAAAGCTGTAGGTGAATCAACAGACATCATGATGAACAGAAGAGGCCAAAGAGTACACTTATATGAGTCTATTTGCATAAAGTTTAAAAATAGACAAAAGTATTCAGTGGTGATAGAAGTCAAGAGAACAGCTACTCCTGGGCTGAGAAAGAAGCCACCTGAGACCTATGCTCTACATCTTGATAGAGGTGGTAGTTCCACAGGGGTGCAAATATGAAAAAAATCCATCAAGCTACACAATTAGATGTGTGTACTCTACATCCTATAACTTCCACTTCCATTTTTAAAAGAGAAACATATGCTGACCTTTTAAAGCACAGTCTATTATATGCAAAGTAGAATGAAACAACTTCTTCCTTTATCCCTGAGGTTTCTTCATCCATAAGGTACTAGTGCAGCTGCTCTGTAGTCTCTTTGCAAATAAAGCACCCTATCTGATGGATTTCTTAGCCCCATGCCACCACTATTAGTACCATTTGACCCCTGTCAATCTGCTTCCAAATCCTTAAATCTGTCTGATGGTATCAAAGACAACCTTGCACATCTGATCCTCCAACTTTAGTACATGAATATTCTTGGGGCTTGCTAGCAACACTGGTACCTGCTTCCTCCTCCGCTAGGTTATCTCAAGTGCAGGGCAGGATTAAGGGAACCACATTGCCAACAAGCCCTACAGTGACTCTAGCAGGTCACCCAGAGGGTAAGCTTGGAGAGCTGCTGCTCTGCAGGCTGATGCAGTAGCTGTGAGTTTGCAAAGACAAGAAGTAAGGGAAGAGAACTGCTCTAGATAGAAAGGAAAGACAGAGCCAAGGGAAGATGCAGTGAACAAAGAAGGGAAAGAGGTATGGGAAGCAGGGAAATGAAGCAGGCTTTATAGCATTAGGCTACATGGGGTGGGTGAAAAATCTCTTCCCATCTTTCCACAGATGTGCTGGTGGAGCAGCCACCAGCTGAGTAGGCTGTGAGAATGGACACTTCTGGGAATGTTGGTATGTAGGTTCAGCTCTCAGAGTGAGAACAGCGGCCGCACCTGGAGATCCTGCTCCATGTAGACAGGAATACTATACACACATTGCCCTTTAGCCCTTGGCTTCCACTGTCCCCATCAGACTTCCCACTTTTCTTCATAGGGACTATGTTCCAAGCCGCCTCATCTACCTTTGGGAATAGCATGTGTAGGTATCTAAGCCTGTGACCAGGCCCCTAAGCCAGAAAATGTGACATGGCCAGGAAAGATGTATAGGATAGACTGCATTGAATAAATCTATAAAGTTCTCTGCGGCTGTTACAAAGAACAAATCTGTATTTATGTACTGAGCCATAATAACTTCCAGGGTAGATTTTTAAGTTTAAAAAGCATGATATGTTAGTATCACTGGATTTATAAAAATTTGGGGGAGGTTGCTAACACCCATACATTATATGCTTTTATGCATCAAATCTCTCAGGAAGAAATGCAGAACATTTCTACATACAGAGATTCCTCTAGCAAGAGAAATTGGCACAGGAGCAAATACAAGCTCCAAGTGAGTGTGTGTGTGTATGTGTGTGTGTGTGTGTGTGTGTGTGTTGTGGTGCTGGAGATTGAACTCAGAGCTTTGTGCATGCTAAGCAAGCATTCTACCACTGAGATGCATTCCAGCCCTTATTAAATCTTATTCTTTGAGGCAGCCTCACTAAATTGTTCAATCTGGCCTCCAGTTGCGCTCATTAACTGGGATTACAGGTGTGCACTGTCATGCCTGGCTGCAAGTGAGACTTAATTTTTATCCTGTCATCTATGGCATCATTTGATTTTTTAACATGTATAAATTTTATCTATTAAAAACATTTAAGCTGAAGATGGAAAGAATGAGGAAAGGATGAGAGGGAGGAAAGGAAAGAGTCAACAGAGAATTATTAGGTGGGCACTGGTTCTCCAGAAGCCAGTTCAGAAATGAGTCCTACCAAGCAAAAACAAGCCTGGCCCCTAGTATTTCCGAAGGTAGCGGAAGCACAAGGCCCAGGCAACAGGCCAAGTCTGTTCACAGTGCTAGGACTTCGCCCCTCCATCGCTCCACCCACTGCTTCCGGTAGTAGAGCGTATTGCCTTGGAGTTGTGCCCACATTCCGGATGGAAGTGCCCTGGAGTGCTAATGTGGGCTTTTTTGGTAACTTCTCCAGTGCAGTACAGGACTTTAGAGATTGAAGCCAAGGTTGAAGTGAGAAGGCAGAAGGGCAGAAGGGGCCCAAGCTTGGAACTTACACTAAGGGCCGTCAAGAGCCTCCTAGCGGCCATCAGGGCATGTGGAACTGAGAGCAGGGTGAGGCAGTGGGCAGAGCGGTCCATCCAGGTTGTCTGAGATTAAATCCTACCATTTCCACCTAGTGGCTGTGAGACTCTCAGAAGTGACATTTCTGGTGTGTACAGTAACAGGGTCTCCCATCAGGAAGGCAGTGAGAAGCAAGTGCACTGACAGTGTGGTGTGTAAGCAGTGCCTGACAAAGAAGGAGAGACCACAGCTGACAGCCCTGATATTCTTGCATCTTCGTTCTGTAGGACCATGTGAGAAGACTGATACACCAACGCTTAGCTAAACGGACTCTATAAAGGGCCAAACAGTAGAGTCTGAAAGAACCCTGACTTTGATTTGTTACATCAACATTTCTCAAACTCTGTTTCAATAAACATTGTTTCACCAAGGATTTACTAATTCTTCCTTCAAAGCAGCTTTTTGTGCTCAGTGAATTTGAGGAATTCTGGGTTAAATGAGATGAAGCAGGTTATCTACTACAATATTTATCAGAGCCTTTGAAGTGTTAATGTTCCTATGACCCTGAGTGGGAAAGAATTTCCCAAACTATTTATCCACTAAACAATTTCCTTTTCATGGTACACTCTGAGTATTAGGGGATCATTAGGGTTGCATGGACAGTCACTCAGGAGTTGGTGGGCAGCATTATAGGACAGGCATGATGAGAAGAATGCAGAGCCAGTCGGTCAAAGTTTTCATGCCAGTCATCACCTCAGAGAACACCTGCGAGCCAGAATGTATCGAACACTCTCAGGTATGATGGCTAAGACGGAGACAACGAGTTCTGGAAACAAGATGAACACTGAGGCAAAATTATGATCTGAATTTAAATCCTGTCTCACCCAGACTGTGCATGGTATTTGTTCTCTCAGAGCCTCAGTTTCCACATCTATAAACTGATAGAGTAGCACCTACATCATTTGGTGATGAGTCACATGTCAGTGGGCCTAAAGCACTTGCCTCAAGGTAATTTCTCTTCTTTATTTTTACTGGTACACATTTGCAATCTATAACAATGAATTGATTGGGGAAGTTGGTGCATGGATACAACACATCTTAATTCTTTTTTTGTTTTTTTCATTTTCTTTTCCTGTATGAGTTCAGATGTTTTCAGTTGCAAATAAGAAGTAGCAAACTTATACAAACAAAAAAAGGGGAGGGGGGGTGGAGAATTTACCAAAGAAAGTAAAATCTGATAAAAAGATAGAGTTTTATTGGTTTGTGATGTCACTAAGACAGATAGGACTTCTCATCAGAGAGCTTAGTGTCCTACACTGGAAACTTTCCAGACTGATCATTGACTAGTTAATCTATGAGAGTCTCGATTTCTTGGGACCAACACGAATTCACCAAGAACAACTCTTTTCAGAATAGCTTCTTTTTCTGAAAGAGGATCAGCATGGACCACTGACACTTATGTTGTGTAGATTGGTATCCCTGGCAGATACCAGAATTTCCAGAGGTAGTTTACAAATGTGTCACCCAAGAGTTTATAATTTTACTCATAGAAACTACTGAAAAAAAGTCAGCCAGGTAGTCCAGTGGACTAAAGCACCTGCTTAGGAACCAGGGTTCAATCCCCAGCTTGCTGACCCCACCCTTACCCCTGGGGTGCTCTGAGATGGCAACTGACTCTGGGTGTGGTAGCGCATGCCTGTAATCCCAATGTTTGGGAGGCCGAAAACAGGAGGATCACTACAAGTCAGTGAAACCCTGAGACACTATACTAAATACATTAATGAAAAAAAAATAAGAAAAGAAACTACTAGAAAAAAAAAAAGAGGGGTTGGGATAGCTCTGTGGCACAACTGCCTGCTTGGCAAGTGCAAGGTCATAGGTTTGAACCCCAGTCCTGCAAAAAAAAGAAAGACAGACAGACAGACAAACAGACAGACAGACAGACAGAAAGAGAGAGA
>PVKN010042296.1:0-10424 GCA_004027915.1 Capromys pilorides
TGATCATTAAATAGCAACTAGTCACTATTGGTTAAACAGCAATTAGTTAACCATGACTAGCAAACTGTAACCAATTATCAGTGATTATGGGTAACTAGTAGAGGTAACTAGTTAATGAGAGTTAACAGTCCTGTACTAATCAATGTTGAGTAGTTCACCATGACTAGCTAGTGACAACTACTTAGCTTTAACAACTTGATTGTGACTAATTCGCAGTAAGCAGTTAGTTATGACTACTAGTTAATGGCAACTACTCAAACATTTTGTTGGATTCTGCATGCATCTAAAACCAGTGCCACATGGATGATGCCAAGGTCTACTGCCAGCTGGAGCAGCAGCCAGGCTTTCCTCTCTCTTGGCTGTAGGGGTCAAGGGCCTGGATCACTGGGAATCCAATTCTGAGGAACAAATTGCCTATGCTGCTGTCAGCCTGGAAGACGGCACCCTGCAGCTTTCTCCTCAAAGCAAAGTCTCACTGCTGCAGGTTGTTTTTTTTTTTTTCTTTCAATTTTTTCAATGTAGTGTCTCACTACACAGCTCAGACTCATAGTGATCCTCCTGTCTCTGCCTCCCCAGCACTGGGATTACAGGTGTGTGCAACCTTGCCATTTCACTGGCCAGCATAGCACACCTGGGGTTCCAGAGCCAGCACAGCATGCAATACCAGGGATCGAACCTGGGAGCTTGCACTTGCCAGGCAGGCACTTAGACTGCTGAGCTATCTCCCCAGCCCCACTGTTATAGTTTTGAGGCTACAAAGGGTAGAGAGACTTGCTGCTGTTTGTGATGCCCTCAGGCCATCTTTCCTCAACTCCTGATCCTTCTCAGCAATCAAGATCTCTGCTTAGGCTAACAGAGATAGCTCAGCAGCATAAGCACATTCCTGGCAAGAGCAAGGTCCTGAATTCAAAATCCCAGGTACCAGAAAAAAAAAATCTCCCTGCTCTATCTTTGCAGTCCACAGCTTTACTGGAGCTTCCCTTCTGGCCACATTCACAGTGTTTTAAATCATCCTGCTGGACTCTTTGCTCTTGATTTTCAACATAGATCTGACTAAAGTCCCCACAGTAGCCATGCCACCACACCAATATTAGACTGCTTTGAAATATCTTTTACCACATTAATTAGCCTGCTGCTCTTAATTTCAGTCTCAGGCAAAGTCTTCAGACATGAGTGAAATGCAAACAAACTTTCTGCCAAGCCATAACACACATCATCTGGAGTGTAGTTGCCAATGCAATCCTCCAGCAGAAACCCTTCCAGCCTGGTCTTTACAGAGAGGATTTCTATCAGCCTGCTGGTCTCCTGAGCTCTGACCAGAACCTCCCGTGCAGAGCAGCCGAAGATGTTCCAGCCCTGCTTTTTCAGGCGCCGACTCCAGACCTAGCCAAACCCTTCCCACAAGCTGTCTCTGAAAGGCTTTGGGCTCTCTGGAACTTCACCCAGCTGCCCATCTGGCAACGTCCTCAGACCACGGTCCCTACAGCTCCTGCCATGCCAGAGTTTGCTGGCCGCTCAGCTCCAGTAAGCCCCTCAATCACCCTCTCCTTCTCCTCACTAACCCTTGCTGCACGAGGACCTGCAGCCAGGCCAACACCAGCTGCCGCCCAGCTGACTGCTTCGAACCACTGGGTGAGCTCACCTTCCAGGAGCCTTACACTCGCCCTGCCTTTCAGACCCCTGCACACCTGCAGGGGAAGCTGCCACCAGCTCCCAAAACCTCAGCTTTTGGCCCTGTGGGTGCCTCCCTGAAACTTAACCCTCCCCTCAGGTAAGCTCCCCTCACTTGGCAGTGGCCGCTTCCTGGTTTTGCTCTCTTTTCTCATCCCCTGGGACAGAAAAGGGCATGTTTCTCCTTCCGCACTTCTGAACCTACAACCAGTCACAAGTCGCAGGTGGACACTGGTGTCTTGGTGATTAACGAACTGGGGTGATGACGCCCTTGGCCTCTAGGGCCTTGGCTCTAACTGAAGATGACCAGTACAGGCCCGGCTGCCACTCACCCCACCACACCACGTGTCACACTGAGCTTTCTCTGCTCCCAATGGGAAACTCTCCTTCCCTGTTCTCCCACACTTCTCTCTGTACTCAGAGAGAAAGCTCTCCACGTCCCCTGCCCCTGTGAGCCTGCCTTCTGTGGACTCCAGCACCTCACCTGTGTCCCAGGCTGAAGCCCCAAATGGCTCTCAGTGACCAGAACACAATCTTCTGATTTTTCCATAATGAACAATTAACAGCAGATAAGAAGGCACTTGTATTTCTTAGTTGCTGAGCTATTTTAGGTAATCATAGTTGTTATTCTTGTGTGCCACTGTTTGTGCCATTTGTGGATCACTTTAGGCTGTTTCTTTAAATGATGCTTTGCTCTCATGGACAAGGTTTTCTGTTTCTGTTTTACGTATGCTACATTAGACTCTGTGAAGTACTTGACTTGTAACTGCTGTGGATTTTAACCCTATCTTAACAACATATGTATGTATATGCCTATTAATAACCTACAGGACCCCTTCCACCAGTTAAATGACTGTAGGTCAGTGGCCATTCATGTGACTTGGAGGACAGAGAGACAGCCTGACGCGATTGTCCTCTGCACTCTAGAGTAAATGTCAAGTAGGTTGTCTTGGTTAGCAGCAGCTAGTTAACCAGTGTCAGTTAATGACAACTAGTTAACCACAACTAGCAAATAACTCCTTATCATGACAGGTTAATGATGGCTAACTTAGAAAAATTGTGGAAGAGGGGGCCGGCGAGATGAGTCAGCATTCCAAAGCACCTGCTTAAGCAAGCTTAGGCAACCACAGGGACCGCAGTTCGATCCCCAGCACCACATGCTGCGCCAACCCCACCCCCAGGGCAGGCTGAGCCAGCCATACATAAATAAATAAAGTTACAAAGAAAAAAAGAAAATGCATGAGAGAAATTATTAGTACATTCAAGAATACAGTAAAAGCTGGAAGAAATGTAGTGATAGATGCAAGTATAATTTTACGGTGAGGACTTTGGTATCTGCACCAATACATCAAAGGAAAATGGCACAAATATGGCATAAAGTCACATGAGTTATGTGGGCCTGTCTTAGTTACTTGTCTCATTGCTGAGACAAAATATCTGACACCCAAAGTTAAAGGAGAGCTTTATTTGGCTCATAGTTTGTAGAGAGTTCAGTCCTCAATTGGCTGGCTCCAGAGCAGGGGCATCAAAGAGGAGAAATAGCCTATGACAACCAGGCAGGCAAACCCAGCAAACAGCGAGCCCAGGTGACCTGAGCGTGCCCTTCTACCCCTCTTCATTCTACGTAGACTTCCAGGCTCATGGTGGGCACCAAACCACACAGCAGCCTGGCTTACCGATCACACCCCCTTAAGCCCGCATCGTGCGCTCTAGATCCAGCCAACTCTGACAAGGCCTCACCTATGACTGCGTAAGGCTTTGGTGGGACATCTAGACACAAGCCATAACATTGTCCCTAGCCCCCCAGACAAAATCAAGCAGATCAGGTATCAGGTCCTATAATTCTGTGTTCAACATCTGAGGCAACCTGGGGCGAGATGTGAACTACAAAGGGATTAAGTGGCTCTGCTCAAGTGGCACGTTATGGGTTTCTGAGTGTAGGAACCAGATAAGTCAAATTGGAATTTAAAAGAACTTTTATTTACTGAGCCCAGGGTCGACAGTTAGTTCTCATGCAGGAGAAAACTGAGCAACCTCTAACCCAGGGACCAAGGAGCTTTTAAAGCAAAAACACCACATCCCATTTGGCAAACAAATTTGTCATGTAACACAGAACAGCACTTTTAGGCACCGCATGACGGCTACTCTGCACACATTCTTTCTCGGAGCACTGCTCAGTTTCCACTTAGTGTACATCTGCGATGCTGTGGCCCTGACTACTGCAGGGATGCTTTCCAGTTGGTTAGCAACATTTTAGTTATTTTGTACAGTTAGAAACATTTTGACCCTTTACTTTGATTTATTTTGTAGGTCTATTCCTTGTACTCTCAGTCTATTGATGATTTATCGACAGTACACCAACCCTCCTTGCAATCTTACAAGGAAACAGGGTCACAGAAAGTTGATCAGAGTAATTTTTTACATGTAGCTCAACATTGACCCATTAATTCTATGGCCCGTCCTGTGTCTGTAGCTCCTGGGGCCCCTCTCTTGGGCTGGTTCTGCCCCCTCTTTGCAGTTTTCCTCTGGCGATCCATATTCCTGGCTTTTTCAAACTTCTGGGCTCGCCACTGCATCTAGTGGCCATTTCTATACTTTGTATTAATTTTATCAGTTAAAAAAATGATTAAAATGATTACATTTGGGGATGGGGAGATAGGTGAGTGGTCTAAGCACCTGCCTGGCAAACTCAAGGACCTGGGTTCAACCCCTGGTACTGCATGTTGTACTGGCTGCTGAAACTGGGCATGGTGACCCATGCCTATAATCCTAGCACTGGGGAGGCTGAGACAGGAGGATCACTGTCTTGGTTACTCTTCTGTCATTGCTGGGACAAATACTAGACACTCAAAATGAAGGAAGGAAAGGTTTATTCAGTTCACAGTTACTGGAGGTTTCAGTCCATATTTGGCTGGCCCAAGGCTGAGTAGAACAGGGCAGAGAGCATCCAGTTCATGGTGGCAGAACAGCAGCAATCACAACAGAGGTAACCAACCAACCAGGGCAGCAGAGCAACAGTGACTGTCTGTCTCTCTGTCTCTCTTTATATTATGTTCAGGCTCTCTGCCTTAGCCTATCCACCTTGGGCCACACCAATAATATCAGCTGTACTCAGACCGATAACTCCATCAGTACTAAAGCACATAATCCCAGTTGATCAAGAGTCAAGTAATCCCAGCAGTATTCAGACCCATAGTCCCATCAGTACTAAAATACATAATTCCAGTAAATCATGACTCAAGTCTTAAACTCTAGAAGTCCCCGCCCCATGATTGCATGAGGCCCTGGGGGGACAACTAGATATAAACCATAACAATCATTATGAGTCCAAGCTGCAAAGTGAGACCCTGTACCAAATAAATAAACATATTTTAAAAAAAAATTTTAAATGCGGCCATATGGCTCAGTGGTCTAAAGCATCTGCTTAAGCAAGCTTAGGCAACTGCAGGGGCCGTGGTTCAATCCCCAGCACCACATGCTGTGCCGGTCCCACCCCCAGGCCAGGCTGAACCAGTCATAATAAAAACAAAAATTTAAATGATTAGATTCATTTTACTACCAGTGGTAGAAGTCACCTGATGGAACAAGCATGCAGGTAGCACTGGTGGTTCAAGCCATATTAAAGGAGGAGAGATTAAATTTGACTCAAAGTTTCAGAGGACTTGGCCCATGGTCAACTGGCTCAGGGCAGAGACAGCATGGCAGAAGGAGCAGTGCAGCTCACACAGCACAGCAAACTAGTTAGGTTCCTGGAAACTGAGGTGCAGATCAAGGACACAGGGCCAGAGAGGAGGTAATGAGGGACCAGGTACAGCACCTGCTATGGTTTCTGTGTGAACGTCCCAAAGCCCCAGGCACTCACGGGTGTGTGGTACTCATAGGTGGATCTGTCCACTGAGGAGCTCCTAGCTCAGTGGGATGCTGGGAGGTGGAGCCTGGTGGAAGAAGCAGGTCACGCGTGGCCTGGCAGGAGGCATCTCCCCGTCTCTTCCCTCTCTCTGGTTCCCACTGCCCTGCTAGGAGCTGCTTCTCCTCTGCTAGGCCCTCCCTCTGCTAAGTTGCCCTGCCTTGGAGCCAGGTGTTATGGTTTGTATCTAGTTGTCCCCCCCAAAGCCTCATGTAAATCATGGGGCTGTCGAATGCATGGCTCAAGGGACGGGGCCAAAGGACCAGGGTGGGGCTTGAAGGGCATGGCCAAGAGAGGCAGGAACCATTAAACTGACAGCACGTGCTGTCAGAGGTTACCCCCACCCCCTATCCCCTCCCCTGGCAGCAGTCTCTCAGAAGTATGGAGCAAATCATCCTGGGCACAGTGGTATAGAGTCTCAAGGTCTTGCTATGTAATTTAGGCTGCTTTAAACTATGACTTTGCTTTGAGGAGAAAGTCTCAGAGCCCCGTGTACCAGAATGGAGGCAGTGGCCACACCAGATTGCAGAATGGCACTGACATAGAGAATTTGTTTCTTGGAATCAGGGTCAGAATGCTCAGAAATCCAGGCACTTGATTCCTACAGCTAAGAGAGAAGGACGCCTGGCTACTGCTCCAGCTGGCAGCAGCCTTGGCATCATACACATGGCACTGGTTTTAGGCACATGCAGAATGCAGGAATTCTGAGGTTAACAAGGCTCCCACCTAGACTTCAGAAGAAGGCCTGGCAGGCCAGGCAGTGTGCCCCTGAGAGGGCAGTGTGCAAAGCTGTGAGTGAGAAGCCTACTCCATGGAAAACCCAGAAGTTTGGAAAATCCAGGGACATGGATCATCTAAGGAAAACTGCAAAGAGGGAGCAAAGCCAGCCTAAGAAAGAAGCAATGGGAGCTACAACCACCAGCAGTGCCCTAAGGGTGGAGCCACATGGAGCTCACAATTTGCCACAGATTGCTTTGGATGTTCCACACGGAACTGTAGGACTTAATGTTTGCCCTGCTGAATTTTGGTCTTGTTTTGGCCCCAGTGGTTTGTATCCTCCTGTGTATACCTCTTGGAATAGCAGTGTTTATCTTGTGCCTTTGAATGTGAGGTGTACTTAATTGTCTATTTGTATAGATGCTCACAGTTGAGAGTTTGCTTTGGATCTTGGAGGAAACTTGGGACTTGGACTTTCAGCAGTACTGAAACTGTTGGGACTTTGACAACTCTTAGAGGTGGACTAAAACACCTTCTTCAGAAAGCTATGTATGTGAGACTTTGGGGTTCCAGGGGCAGAATGTTGTGGTTTGCATCTAGTTGTTCCCTCAAAGCCTCATGTAAGTCATAGGGCTGTCAAGTGTGTGGCTCAAGAGGCAGGGCCAAAGGACCAAGGCAGAGCTTGAGGGACATTGCCAAAAGAGGTGCAAACTGTTAAACTGACAGCACGTGCTGTCAGAGGTTCTCCCCCAAACCCCCACCCTCGACCCTGGCGGTGGTCTCTTGAAAGTATGGAGCGAATCATCCCAGACACAGCAGCATAGAGTCTCAAGGTCTTGCTACGTAATTCAGGCTGCTTTAAATTATGAAACCTGTAGTAACTGTGAGCTAAATAAACCTTTCCTCCCCTACACTTGCATGTCAGATATTTGTCCCAGCAACGAGACATAATATAATATGGATAGATTTAGAACCAGTTTTTAAGGATTAACCTATGTCAGTGTTGAAGGTATTAGTGCATTTCTGTTTGTGCTCAAGAGAGTATAGTTATAATAATGTTTGGCACAATTATATGTATATCTCTGTATCTGGAGACTGATTTAAAGAAATATGTCGGGGCTGGCGAGATGGTTCAGTGGTCTAAAGCGCCTGCTTAGAAGGGCTCAGGCAACTGCGGGGACTGCAGTTCGATCCCCGGCACCACATGCTGCGCCAGCGCCACCAACAGGGCAGGCTGAGCCAGCCACAAAATGAATAGATGGAGAAACAAACAAACACAACAAGCAAACAAATAAATAAATAAATAAAATTAAAAAAAAAAAAAAGAAATATGTCTAGTTGCCAAGTTGACAAGGAGTGGATTGTAGTGGTTGATACATTGTGTCAACTTGGCTAGATGCCTGGTAGTCAATACATTGTATAAATTTGGCTCCATTGCGTGGCTGTTCCACACTGTGAGCTGTGAGGGCCCTGCCCCAGAATAACACAGCACAAAAGGGGTTGAGGAAGAATTCAGCATTACACTTCATCGGACGAACTTCAGTCTTCACAGTCAGCTTGGACTTTATCTCCTGGCTTCCAGCACAAACTCTTCAGTCTCCAGATTGGATCCTTCAGCTTTCCATAGAAGATTCTTCTGTCTTCCATGGCAGACACATGGTTGACCATTTGAGACCATTAGAGACTGTTAGGAACCAGTAGAAACCGGTAGAGACCAGTAGAGACTGTTAGAGATGGAACACCGCAGTGAGTATACAAGCCTTGGGACTGACTCCTTCAGTGGGCAGTGTGCAGACCTTCTCGGCACACTTCCCCATCTGACTCTGGGGCTGGCACATCTTGTGTTATATCTGTTCCTTGCATTATATCTGTTCCTCTAGTAAAACCCTGACTAAAACACCAGGCAACTACAAACTATGACCCAAAGTAAATCTCTCATCATTCAAATTTCAGATGTCAGCCCTGTGTCTCAGGAGACAGAGTGACTGAGACAGCACCCAAGGTCACTCCATGGCCCACACAGACACAACCAGGACTGCACTTTCTGATACCCTGGGCAGCTCCCAGGCCAATCAAACTGACACCAGGAGTCTTAACCAGCAAGCACAAATTACCACTCGCCCATTGAACATGGACAACCCAAACCACACACCTGTGCTCCTCACATTCTGAGAGGCTGAGGCAGGAAAACTACAAGTTCAAGCCCAGCCTGGGCAACTTACTGATTTAGCAAGACACCTTCTCAAAAGTATAGAAAGGGTTTAGGATGTAGCCCCATGGATTCAACCCCTAGTGCCACAATCAATCCATTAATAAAATACACAAGTTGATTATTTTTGCACAGTCATGTGGTTCTCCAAGTATCAACACAATCAGTTTAGAATATTGTTATAAGGCCAACAAAGTCCTTCCTGGACCTAGCAGTCACTTGCTCCCATAGCTCTAGTGTCCCTGCTCTGGATGCCGTGTCCCAGTGAGGCTTGAACTTTGTCTCCCATGGCTCATGTGCTGGAGGTTAGTTTCTCAGCGTAGGGGCTTGGGTGGTAGACCCCACGGAAGTGATAAGGACAACTGTGGTTATCAGGGGTTCTAGAAGAAAAAAAAAACACTCATTCTCCATCCCTCCCATGTGCACAAAGAGGTCACGTGAGCACAGGTCAGCATAGTGGCCCCAACGAGCCCAGAGGTGGAGACTTAGAATGAAGTCTACCTCACTGTCCCTTGCCCAGGGGGTTCCCAGTCTCCAGAGCTTTGAGAAATAAATGTGTGTCACGTACACCACGCAGTCTGTAGCGTTAGGTTACAGCGGCCCATTAGCGAGTGCTTCAGTAACGAAATTGCAGTGCCCAATAAAAAGAGTGGACAGCTGACAGGCCCAACAATCACGTGACTGCTCACAACCAAAATTACAGGGACAAACGTCATCTCACTGATGAGCAGAGGAACATTGGGAGTGACAGAATTATTCTCCACCTTTATTGTTGAGGGGTTGCTCAATGGAAAACATTTGGTAGAACTCATGAAACTGTATGCCTAGGAATGGTGCATTTTTCTGTATGTGATATATAACTCAGTACACCTGGCCTTAAAGAAATTTGACAGGAAGTGCCGACATGCTACATTTTATGTACCATTGGAGATCGCATTGCTCTCAGAATTATGAGGTGTGGTTACAGTGAGGGTGAATGTTTACAGTTTTAAAAATTCCTTACAGTAAAAGAAACGTGGCCATTAATCCCCTTCAAATACTTCTTCTCTCTTCTAGGACATTTATCCAAGCATTCTCGCCACTTTCCAAAGCAGTTCTTGAGTCCTCTTGTGTGTCTCATGAGGTGTGATCAAAAACACAGTGAACGCTGCTGCTGAGGGCCACCTGGTGGAAAAGCACCGCCATGAAAGCAGGACGGTGTCCTCATCTGCCTTTGTCACCGGATCTGGCACTGCCAGACTTCTGGCTCTTCCCCAAAGTCAAAGTGACCATGAATGGGAAAAGTTGTGTATTATTTGGGACATTAAGGCAGCCAAGGCAGGACCACTAAAGGCTCTCACGAAAGAGAACTCCAGAACTGCTTCCTAACATGACAGAACAATGGGCTGCATTGGGGGAGCGGGGGCAAACCGGGCAGTGAAGGCAGTGAATGGCAGGGTCTTTTTTGCTGTAATAAATGTGTTTTTTTTTTAATGTATTTAGTGCAGGGTCTACAGGCTCTCACTACACAGATTGGACTCGTAGTGATCCTCCTGTTCTCAGCCTCCTAAGCACTGGGATTACAGGTGGGCACCAGCCCAGTCTCAGTCCATCTCATCACACCCCAGGGGTGGGCCGACACCACAGGATGGGGATGGAACCCCAGCCTCTGCACTCTGCCTAAGCAGGCACTTTAGTCCGCTGAGCTATCTGGTCAGCCCTAAACGTTCTCATTTAACACTCAAAACTCTTCATAGCTTTGATCCTACCTCAGGATGAGCTGCATGCTTGCCATTCAGTATGATCTATATACCAGCCTTGTTTATAACTAGATTATTAAAAGAGCAAGATATTTGCATGTATAGAAGGGATACCTCTTTGTTTTTAACCTTTTTCATTTTTATTTTATGCTTTTTAATACTTTATCATGTCCGAAAACAA